>JAHBCN010003629.1:0-72812 GCA_019359885.1 Listronotus oregonensis | reverse complement strand
TTTAATGTTCATAAAAAAGTTTATCCACAAAAACTGATACAAAGGCAGAGCAGCAGAAAATTTCGCAATCAGCAACCTTCACCAATCTAATTATGGAACCTACCTATTTCCTAGGGTTCTCACCCATAATTCTAACCCCTAGATCTCTTTCTTACTTCCCCCCCGAACTCAATCAAGCATCGTAACTCTCCGGTCGCTCTGACCATGGTTTGTCACCGTATCATACCCCCTCCCGAGGCAACTGAAAGGTGCCGCCACGAACCGTTTGGTACAATTCGGCCGACTGGGATGGTCTAAGAGATTTCTTTGCCAGCTACCCTTAAATCCTACCTGCTTTTCTCTCCGATCCTTCAAAATATGTAAACAAATTACCCCGAAACAATTCAACTAGGCATTGAGACCTATATTCCCCCACTAAAAAGAACCCCATAACTTCAAATCACAACCCGTGGTTTTTAAATCCACAAAGCCAGACTTTTAAAACTTCAATCCCCAAAAAGTTTCCAAAACCCCAGTCGAAAATCGACGGCTAGCATCGAAGAAGAAATCGATAATCAGACCATCTCAAAGCAAAAGACCGTTTTAACAATCGAATAAAAGATAAAGTTCTCTTTGCTCAAATGGCGTAAAGTTTTTTTTGGTCCTTTGCAAAAAATATTAGTCAGAACTTTTCAAAATTCTTTTCCACCTAATCTCGAAGATGGAATTGTCTCTACCTCCAAAGGAAAAGCCGAACTATTTGAAAAATTTGCTGCCAATTCTACGCTTGATCCTCCTATTAATCTTCCTCTTCCAACAGTTGTCCCTGTTTCTCATAAAATGTCCGATATAATTTTAAAGTCAAACAGATCAAGCGTATTCTTTCTTCTCTTAATACTAAAAAATCGTCCGGGCTGGATGGCATACCAGCAATCGTCTAAAAAATGTGCCCCCGAGCTTGCACCCATCTTAACTCGCCTCTTTCGAATCTCTTGCACAGGCATTTTCCCGGAGAGTTGGAAAGCTGCACGTGCAACCTGTCCCCAAAAAAGGATCCAAAAGTCTCCCTTCTAACTATAACCTTATCTCTTCTTTCATTGTTTGCAAGGTAATGGAAAAATTCAAATTCCCAAAAAAGTATCTGGAAAAACATAAGATCTTACATGATGACAATATGGATTCCGTCACGTAGATCCACAGCTGATCTTCTTCCTTTGTCTCCACAACTGGAACAAGTCCCTTGAGTTTCTTGGTGAATCCCAGATCGTTGCTCTTGGATTCCAAAGCTTTCGATCAGGTCTGGCATGATGGGCTTCTTAACAAACTTCCTTCTTACGGTCTTCCACCAAGCTTTGCTCTTGGCTTTCCAGTTTCCTTTCTAATCGACGTATATCAGTTAGTGTAGATGGTCATTTTCCAGCTTCTACCAGATTAATGCTGGGGTGCCCAGGGCTCAGTGCTGGCACCCCGCTGTTTCTTCTACACATTAAGATCTTCTCTCTTCCACAATCAAACCCATTCATAGTTTTGGTGACGATAGTACCCTCCACTCTAGTATTCAATTTCTTAAGCCACCGTGTAATTCTGATTTTGAAAACAAGCGCAGGTAATGCGATATCTCTTTCAAAGACCTCAAACTTATCTTGGATTGGGCGCCAAAAAATCGTGTTCAGTTTAATGCCTCAAAAAAAGTCATGTTCGCGGTCGCGAAAAAGTCTGCGAATGCTCATCCCTTACATTGAGCGGCCAATTCCAGAAAAAGATCGTTTAATCTAGTCGGCGTTACTTTTGAGAATAACCTCAACTGGCACAAACACATTTCATCCATAGCTTCGGCAGCTTCAAAAAAGAATGGATTCCTCTTTCGAGCCGAAAATATTTCTCTTCTTCCAATCTGTACAGTCTGTATGTTCCCAAATCAGACCCTCTTTGGAATATTGTTCTCATGTCTGGGGAATGGCGTCCCCTACAACACTTAGCATTCTGGACTCCATTCAAAAAAGAGCTGTTGTCTTATTAATGATCCAACGCTCACAGAAAGGCTTCCTCTTCTTGCCCATCGTCGAGCTGTAGGGGATCTGTCGCTCTTCTATAGGTTTTTCACGGCTTCTGCTCAGAGGAATTGGCCAATATTTTCCTTCTCTGGCGCCCCAACAGAGCAACACGTAGTGCAGCACATCCTTTTACAGTTCAGTTAAGAGGCCCAGAACTTCCCGCTTTTCGTTCCTTTATTCCTGGTTCAAGGCTATGGAAGCGCCCGCAGAAGTTTTCCTTCTCCTCCCCAATTCCAAAAATTTAATCCCGTGTGAACAAACTCCCTCTCCCACACTGAAGACACCCCGGTACGAGTACTTGGCATCAGCCTTCGTGGACTGTCCCAAGATAAAAAAAAAAAAAATAGATTTGACCTAATTTAAATAAGCCAGCAAACTTTTTTAATAGGGAGAAATTCAAAAACGAAGTCAACATTGATTTTAATAAAGCTTAAGTATCTGTTTACTTATAACTTCCAATGAAAATGACACAACGGCTATTTTAACATTGCTGTTTGGCTCAAAAAGTGGCCCCAGAATAGCATTAAAAGAGGCGCTGGTATAGCGGTGGGTAAACCAATGAACTTGACCCAGGGCCGAGCCGTCCACGTGTCAATGTGTGGGGGCCACATGCCAAGGGATAAAGGGGCGCCGCGTCACACCAGAGATGCTAAAAAAAATTTACGGCCGCCAAAATGCACCATAAACCAAAAAAATAAATGTCTATCAAAACTCTAAAACATAAGCCATTTGACAATTTGAACTTTAGTACTGTCACCAGAAAATACCATAAGTAGGCTTTTGGTTACTCATGTCTTAACGGTTTACTTAAATTAAATAAAAGGTATGCATATCAAGTCAAAAAAAAAAAAAAAACAAGAAAAATCCTCTGCAGATAAGGAGCCACCAGTCATACCATAAAAGGTAACTTCGTTAGCAAAATTTTGCAATCAAAAACTATGAATATAAAGAATTGAAATTATTCTTGCTCGACTTTGAACATATAGAAGGTTTAATGATGTTATTAATGCCAAATGAAACAGCAGAAAAACTGGATGTGGAATCCAGTTTCAACCATCTACAAATTACGGCGTCAAACAAAACCACAATTTGATTGAACATAGAGACGAACTGATTTTGGATCCAAACTTCAAAGGTTATTTTTTTACTGTATTATTGATCGATTGATTGATTGATTTCAGTAAAGAAAAATTTTCTTTTTGGAAAATCATTTGACTGTTTCAAATTTTTATATAATTTGAACAAAGTCTGAAAAGTCACAATTAAAAGTTACGTGTAAAAGCTTGAAAGAAAAACTAAGGTTTAATGATCATTTAGATATAGAGGAAGACGACTTGTATAAATAGAGTATACAGCTCCTACGTACGTTAAAAGATTTAAATATTGATGTGTGTAAATTTTGTAATATATATGTTTAAATGATTTAGCCGCCGTTTTTTAAATTTAACAATGGCTATTCGTATTCTGCTCACTTTACATATTGATTTTTGATCTTTTTTAAAACTGAAGCTTATAAAAAGTTATTTAAGATCGACCATCAGTCAAGAGCGGATGATAAATTTATCTTTAATTTTTATAGATACCTCAATATTAAATGGAATTAATAATCACCCGATTATAAAAAGATTTTCTAACCTAAAGGCAAGAGAAGTATATTTTCTATAAATTTACTTAATCATTTTAAGAATACTTATTTTGTTTGTATTCCTGTTGTGTCTGTAAGAATGTTTAATAATTTTTTGTTTTGTTTCAGTAAATAATTGTTAATTTTATTTAGGTTGCTTTATTTAAATGACTTATGGTGTTTGAAAAATTTTTATATGCCTTTGTTTACTTTCAGCAGCTGGTTTCCAAGATGGGTAATCAATTTCTCAAACTCGTCGTTTGCGGAAAATCTTATATCCCTTGAACCATATGAGATAGACCAAAAAATCCCTGTTGTACATCTTTAAATGGACTATCACTCTATATTAAATGATTGGGAAGGTACGTTTTAGGAAGTAGGTAAAATAAATTAAAAATTTAAAAAAATAAAGTGAAAATCGTCATTTTTAAGATTTTTTTAAGTATGAAGGATGTTTCTGAGAGCTCAAAGAGTAAATTTTCAAAAATCGCAAAAATGCGATATTGCCTTTCTTAACGGTTGTTAAAGTGAAAAAACTGTATCATGTACTATATTTTAACCAAGAGCTACTTAAATAATTTTGAAAATATTGATTAATATTTACATAAATAAGCCTTAAAAAAATTTAAACTTTTTCCTTGGTAAAAACTTAACTTTTTAAAAGGTTTATTAGCCAGAAAATTTTCCAATATTTTTTTATAATTATTATTTTATAGAGAAACCAAAATTTTTTGTGCCAGAACATTTTAGATAGATCTTATTGTGTATTACTCTTTA
Organism: Listronotus oregonensis; assembly: GCA_019359885.1. Taxonomy (NCBI): domain Eukaryota; kingdom Metazoa; phylum Arthropoda; class Insecta; order Coleoptera; family Curculionidae; genus Listronotus; species Listronotus oregonensis. Next base: position 68,378 of record JAHBCN010003629.1, on the reverse strand, counting down.
TTGGAAATTTGCTGGAAAAAGCAATGCTTGTTTCTATCGAAGCTTTCATGTTGCTGCATGTCATAAACAATGAACACTATGAACAGGCTATGACATGAGTCTCGGAATTCAATAAAGAGTAATGCTGATAAGATCTATCTAAAATGAATTCTAAAAATTAATTATTGGAATTTAAACAGTGCTATAAAATAATAATTATGAAAAATATTGGAAATATTATTTATATAATACCTTTTAAAAAGTTAATTGGGTGTTTTAAAATAAAAAAAGTTTAACATGTTTTTTTAAGCTTATTTACAAAATAAAAAAAATCTTCTTAAAATTAGGATTAGTACTCTTGGTTAAAATTAGTCATAAGACAGTTTTTTCAATTCTAACCTGTTAAAAACGTGCCTATAACAGGTTTTTTGAGCGATTTTGAAAATTTATACCTTTACATTAAAAAATCTAAAGAAAAGAAGCTTTTTTATTCAAAATTATTAAAAGAGACTTTAATTTTTAAAGTTTCAGATTTTATGGCGGTCCCCATCTGAGAAAACCTCCAAACTTTGAATTTTTCGGAAATTTTAAAATTTCAAAATTTAATATATTGGAAAGGGTATTTCTTAAGTTTAATATTTTGTATACAAAACTCCAGACATGTAGAAATAAGAATAATAAAATATGAACTCTCAGAACCATCCCCTTCATATTTAAAAAAAATCTTAAAAATTACTATTTCACTTTTTTTGTTACATTTTTTAGATTTATTTTACCTACTTCCTAAAATGTAACCCAATCATTTAATATAGAGTGATAGTCCATTTAAAGATGTAAACCCGGATTTTATTTTATTGGTCTATCTATATGGTTCAAGGGATTAAGATTTTCCGCAAACAATTTTGATGAAATTAGTCACCGCCATCTTGGAAACGCGCTTAAAACAAGATACATAAAAACAAGTAACATAACTTCTCAAATTTCGCCGTTTTAACGCAATCGGCCCAGGGACCTTGAAGCGAGAATTTCTGCCTTGACCATATGCTAACTTTGATACTTTAAAAGGTTGAATAATTTTAAAATAGTTGGGAAAATTATTTTAATGGTAAAATTTATGTTTTAATTACCTGTGTTTTTGCCAATTTCTCTTTACTTTTAATTTACAAAAAAAAACGAAAAATACATATTGTACTAGTGTGCCTAATAATTATTCGGAATTTTAAAAGTGAAAAAAATATTAAAAACTTGTTGTTAGTTTTAAAAAAACAAACGATTAGCAATCGGTTTTAAATTTATATTAATGATAAAAAAATATTAAATTAAATATGTTTTTCCCGACGTTTAATAACATGTTCATTATTCACTATTTTTGAATAGATGATAACACCTATTATTTTACCGGTGAGTAATAGTTCATTACTCGCGGGTCATTGCTTATAGGTTTAATTATTCAAGTGATGGATATATATACAAGTACCGTGCAAAAGTAGAGAAACAATATTTTTTTTTAAATAAAAACAATGTTTGATTTATTTACTTATGCCACATCTATGCACAAAATATTTGGTATTTCCATATCTTGGTTTGTAAAAATGGAATGCCTTTTATTTATTTTTTGGGAGAAAAAACATTTTTATAATACCCCGTTTAAATTCACTGTTGCACTGCCTAGCAAGGTGTTGCAATGTCTCACAATATGTGTACCAAAAAGGGTGAGTGAGAGGCCCTGGTTTTTATCCAATCGCAAATAAATTAGTATCGTTGGATTTGTCAAAAACCCTTTTTTCGACAAGTGCTGGTCAAAAAAGGTTCGCCACTTAAAAAATAAATAGTTAGACAGAAAAATTTAATTTCGCCAACTTGTCTTATTCCTATCTAGCATACTAGTCACTTAAACTTTGCGATTGTAATTTTCAGACAGCACATGATGTCTTTAGATTAGATTCATCCGATCATGGCCACCTAGATGCAATATCAAAAGTGGCGTAAAAACTTTTAAAATCAGAGCCATTTCCGGTGAAAAGTGACCAAACAGTGAAAAATATGCAAAAAAACTCTCCTTCTTCCATACCATTCGTTGACACCCGGTACAAGTCGTAGCTTTAACAGCAGTTTCTTAGTTATCACTGCAAAACGGTGAGGATTATATATTAACTGAAACGTTGTGTACTAATTGACAAGGAATATCAAGCAAAGTCAAAGATTTTAATGTCAATGAAACCATAACATTATCTAATACCTCCAAAGAAACGTTTATTCCGTAAAGTTATGTATATAAAGTATCATGTTTCTATTCTAGGGATTCTATTTCTATACATTGGTTTTGTAGCCACAACTCTTTCTCTTTCGCTTCCTCTTTTTGTTTTCCTTTGTACCCCTTTTAATTTTTGTTTCTGAGAATATATCTTTTTTCTATGAGTTCTAATATTTCTTGTGTTATCCACGACTTTTTCTTTATACCTTTTCATGCCTTTAGTTTTCTGATCTAAGATCACCATCCTTGTGTTACAAAAGTGGCCCTCAAATTGCAACAAATTAAGATAGCCTTGGTGTTCCATGCGGTCAATAATCCGGTCAATTTAGACATGCAAAGGTACAAAAATTCGCATAAAGCTAAAAATTGGTAGGAATGTTGAGAACACCATTATATATGACATCTGAAAAGTCCCCACCTAAAAAAAAGGTCAAAGGTCACAAAAAAGAGTTTTAGCGTTTTTCAGCAAAACGGTAAGTTTTATCAAAAAATTAGTTTTGACAAAAAATTGTAGAACATAAAATTATCTATAAAAAGTGTTTCAATACTTTTTTTCCTAAGAGTTGTATTTTTCATAAAATGTTTACGTTTCCACGCCACCTGTGAGGTAGTATACTTAGCGCCATTTTTTTAATGTGGTTTTCACGGTAGGCCTGCCTCTTCCACAGTCTATTGAGATCCTGTTTAATTGAAAATTATTGAATAATAAAAAAGGAATATTAGAAATTATAAAAGCGGTGTAACTTTTTAAAAAACTGGGGAAAATTATTCGTTAGAATCATAATCGTCTAATACTTCTGCTTCCTCTTCCTCTTGATCTTCTTCTCGTTCATCCGGTCCCTATTTTTCTTCTCCTTTTTCTTCTTGCTGGGTGCAAGTAAATTGCCTTAATAGCGATGCATCACATGTCTCCTCGTTGATATCATTCGAATCCTGTCTTGTTGGTGATTCAACATTGAAGCACGACTGGTCGTGATATCTAGTACACGCTAGAGAACAAAACAAATCAAACTTTTTGCAGTCGCATTTACCACTACATTCCTTTTTTACAGTTGCAAAAAATTGGGAGATCCTTCGGTGCAGGTGGGAGTAAAGTCTGGACTGATTCCAATGTATTGCCGATCAAGTTCCAACCCCAGTCTTTTGGGTCTAGTTAATAACTAAACCACACTTGAACTTGATAATATACCCGAAATAGATGCTGATGAGCACAATCAGAGTTTGGATAAAGACTAGCTAATTGCACTCGTTTTTTATTAAGAGTATCTTTAACAGAACATGTGTATCAAAGCAAGTCTAAACAGGTAGTTTTTAGGAGCTCCGTACATAGAAAGAAGAAAGCAAATTCTGTTGGTCATAATGCAATTAATGTAAAAAAAGCAAATCCTGGATCTTTTTACATCTAATATATAATTGGGGAATATAAAAAGCCGCTTTGCTAACCAGAACTAACCATGACCGACTAGAACTTAGGGGTTTTGAATTTGTCTAAATTATCCCTACATAGAAGTTAGTAACATAATTTTTATAATTTTTGAGTTATATATATTTTTTTAATGTAGTTATATATTCCCTGGGTTTTTTCCAATACGTTGTTAAAATTTTGTTTATAACTTCTACAAATAATTTAGACAAATTCAAAAGCTCCAAGCTCTAGTCGGTCATGGTTAGTTCTGGTTAGCAAAGCGGCTTTTTATTTTCCCCAATTATATTTCAGGCGTAAAAATGCGGGGACGTAATAAAAAAGACCCCAAATTATTTCATTAAAATGTAATTTTTTAGCCGAGTCCCTGCATAAAAAGGCATGTTTCATGTGTCAACACTGTCAAGAAGCTCGTCAGCGGTGGTGTCGCTAGATGCAAGTCTCTTTAGTATATGCTATTTTGGGGCCACTTTTTGAGCCAATCAGCCATAAGAGATGGTCCTCCTTATCTCTCTACCCTCCACACTACTGAATAACAGACATTTTTGATTTTATTCCACAGATCATGCACACTCATGTTTTTTTTTTGTATTAATATACGTGACAGTGCTGTTTATTTTCTAGTATATCTAGATAATAATCTTTTATTTTGTTTTTTTAAACAGATATTAATAAATTATAATTAGCTTAGATTTAAGTACTATTTCTAAAGTAAACTAATTGAAAAATTCGTATATTATACTGCAATTTTTGCCTATAAAGTTTCAATTAATATAATCGACAAACAACTATGGCAGCCAAAGACGTCGCGTCGGACCCGGTCTTGGCGTCGTTACGCCCCACTTGTGGCGCCGATTTTGTTATTTCAGTCTTCTACTTAAGTTTGTTTTGTACCAAGACCTAATATATTTATATTTAAAATTGGTATAACATTAAACAACCACAAATACCTTATCCGCAAAAAAACAAGAGTTGTTGGATGTACGAGGTGGCACTCATGTTTTTACTAGAAACCCTTCAGAAAGATGTGTACACTGTCTTCATAAAGTAACGGAGTTATTCGATTAAAATTCACGTATTCTGTTGTGCAAAAATCGCTCGGACACGTCGATTTTTACTTTCAATGGCGCATTTTTTGACATAAAATGTATGTATACAAGGTAATTCAGAAAGAAGATATGATATTTTTTGTGCATTTTTCAAATGGCTTACCCTGTTTATTTTTCTAAATTTGAATTATGCACCTTACGCTGATTACAAAAACCTATAACACTTATGACCTAAACTTGATAAGTTTTGAACTACTATTAATAATAACTTACAATACTTAACAAATTTAACTTATTTCAACAAAAATGATAAAAAAAAGTGTTAGTAACACAGAAATAGCCTACTATTTTATTAAACGTTGTACTTATACTTGCAAATTGGGGGTTGTTATACCCCCGGATGGCTTTGCTCAGGCATTCGCCAGCTCGCCCTCACCCCTCCAAAGCTTAGCAAGAGGCGGAGCAACCCTTCCGCATTGGTTACATCCCCGTTAAAACGGGTTAAGAGCGGGGCTAGACATATTTCTTAGGAACTCCGATGTAGTCCGATTCGAAACCGTATCGAAGCTCCCGCCTATTTCAATTAAGAAAGCTATTCAAAGGCACATTCAGTTGTCGAGAAATGCAACAACAAAATCCAGATATAACCGGTTTCTTTCAGTTTCTTCTTTTGTCTTCACGAGCATGTGCTCTATACCGCCATTAGGTCAACGTCACCACGTGTGAAACCAAAAAGAAGCTTTATAGGAATCACTCCAGACTTCGAAACTACACTTTCACCACACTCTGAATGGCAGGGTGAGTTTTTCCTTGATCCCCGACGGGAAATACAGCAGGCTCCTTCTACCGCCTACCCGGAAAAAAACTATGTAGTCTTTTTTATCGACCGCACCTCACTGGTCGGAGGTCAAACAGAAACTGTTATTAAACGTTTAAATTGAAAATCAGAGAAAACAGTGTTTGAGAGGAATTCATCAATCGCTTAGGTTTCCGTCAGGAACAAAAAGGTTTTTTAATTCGAACACTTAATTAAATAGTAGGCTTTTTCTGTGTTACTAACCCTTTTTTTATCATTTAAGTTGAAATAAATCAAATTTGTAAAGTATGTAAGTTAGTATTAATTAACCGCAGTTTAAAAAGTACCAAGTTTAACGGCGAGTGATGATCGCGTTGTTAAATTTAGCAATGGACTTAGCAATTGTTAAAAGTTAACAACGGTTTAGAATGTTTAACAAAATGTCAGATTTTGACAGGTTGCCTACTAAAATATTTAAATAATATTGACAATGACGTTTTGTTAAACATTCTAAACCGTTCTTAACTTTTAACAATTGCTAAGTCCATTGCTAAATTTAACAACGCGATCATCACTTGGTCGTGGTGTTAAAAATTTTTTTTTCAACGTTCTCTCACTACAGCATTATTTTTTAGATCACCTGGCATATGGAGTCCCCCCAAGTCCCACCAAAATGATCTGTCTTTTTGAAAATCTTATTTTTTAGTTATAAATAATACCCTATTAAAATTTTAAGTTGCCTCAAATACATTTTTTATATTTTTTGCAAGACATTTTTGCACGTGCCTGGCAAGGTTAAAACCCCGACAAAATTGTCTGGCTTTTTTTTTGAATTCTTTAAACATTTAACTACAACATTATAAAAATTGCATATTGCCTCAAATACATTTTTGGAAAAAAAATATTTTAAAAATTTAGGGGTTGATTTAGCCCCGCTACTCACCAGCCAGGTCTGCAGTTCCGTGTTGGGGTTTAATAGGAGAAGTATATGACAAGTTTTCAGCTTGCCTCAAATACCTACCCAAAAATTGGTGCCAGCTCTCAGGCTATATTAGGCTACACGGAGACTATTTAGAAAATAAAAATAGTTTTTAATTTCAACTTATCTTAGTAAACTAAAGTACTTTTGTTATTACACCTGTAGAGATAATCAAGGATTTTGAATAACACGCCCACCTTGTACCTTATTTTTGATGTAATTCTCTTTGTTTTCGACAAAACTAAATACATAAATAGGAAAAAACCTTAATAAACCAGAATGCACATATTTGTTGTGACAAACAAAGACACATAAACAGGCCACCGGTACAGCATCCCCCTCTGGCGTCGCTTTTTTCCAACGGCGTCTTTAGCGTCCCTTCTGGACGTCGGGCGTCGCGCCAAGTCGCGGGCGCCCTCGTGAGCGGCGCGACGTTGCGGACCGACTCGACTCTTCGACGACGCTCTTGCGGCGCTTCTTTGGATGGTTTTAGCAGAGGAGCTTTATCGGCCCTAAGCGAAAAGTACACAGTAAAAAATAACGTATTGATACGAAAAATTATATTAGGACATAAAATATGTTACTAAAAATTTCCGCACTATTGGCGCATAACCTTTTTGGTATTTTTTAATAGTATATTACAATCTGAGGTGGAAAATGCTTCATTTATATAAACTAAACACCGAAACAGCAGTGTAGTTTTCTGTCGAGGTTTGTATACCATTTAATTTTCAACCCTTAATTTCTGAGGCAAACAGGCACCAGGTTCCATAGTCTTGACACTCTAGGGATGAAGGCACGAAGAAAGCAGAAGGTTCGGGGCCTTTCTAACTGAACTATAAAAGGATGCATAAAAGTTGCACTACGTGTTGCTCTGTTGGGAGCTGCCAAAGAAGGAATTATACTGGCTAACTCCTCTGAGCAGAAGCCGTGAAAATACCTATAAAAGAGCGACAGATCCCCTACTGCTCGACGGTGGGCAAGAAGAGGAAACCTTTCTGTAAGCGTGGGATTATTAATAACGGCTCTTGTTTGAATGGAGTCCAGAATGCTAAATGTTGTAGGGGACGCCATTACCCAGACATAAAAACAATATTCTAAAGATGGTCTGATTTGGGGCACATACAAAGTATATAGATTGAAAGAAGAGAAATATTTTCTGGCTCGAAAGAGGAATTGAAGCTGCCGGGGCTATGGATCTAATGTGTTTGTGTCAGTTGAGGTTATTCTTAAAAGTAACACCGACAAGATTAAACGAATATTTGTTTTGCAAAACTTGGCCGCTCATATGTAACCGATGAGCATTGGCAGACTTTTTTCGCGAGAGTGAAGATGACTGTGTTTTCGAGGCATTAAACTGAACAGGATTTTTGGCGCCTAAATTCAAGATAAGTTCGAGGTCTTGTGAAAGAGATATCTGCATTGACCTGCACTTGTTTTCCAAATCAGAATTACATGGTGGCTTAAAATTGAATACTAGAGTGGAGGGTACTATCGTCAGCAAAACTATGAATGGAATTGATTGTGGAAGGGAGATGTTAATGTGTAGAAGAAACAGCGTGGGTGCCAGCACTGAGCCCTGGGGCACCCCAGCAATAATTTGGTAGAAGCTGGAAGAATGACCATCTACAGTAACTGATATACGTCGATTAGAAAGGAAACTGGAGAACCAAGAGCAAAGCTTGGGTGGAAGACTGTAATAAGGAAGTTTCTTAAAAAGCCCGTCATGTCAGACCTGATCGAAAGTTTTAGATATGTCAAGAGCCACGATCTGGGATTCACGCGGTCTTTTGCTTCTGAGATGGTCTGATTATACTGATTTCTTGCTTCGATGCTAGCCTGTCGATTTTCGGGACTATGGTTCTGGAGAAACTTTTTGTTGGCTTTAATTTTTAAAAGTCTGGCTTTGTCACAGGATTTAGAAAACCACGGTTTGTGATTTCAAGTTGGGTTCTTTTTAGTGTGGGGAATATAGATCTCAATGCCTAGTTTCCTTGTATACTGTCGGTCATTTGTAATTTTCTGTTTTTCATTTTTTTTTTAAATTTAAGAATTCGTAACTTTTCTATTACCTTGTTAACAAGTAAAAGAAAGAGATATATGTTTATATTATGCAAGAGAAGATTGAGACTTCTACTTTCTTTCTGCTCTCCTGAGAGATGCGCATGTTACCAGAAATTCGAAGAAAGCAAATTATTGGTATGTTATCCAGCCCAGAAGATTATTTAATATTAAAGAAAAGAAAGGATACGCATGAGCTGCTTCATCCTAAACATGACTTCAGACATTTTATATGAAACAGAAGCAACTATTGCATTTGCTATACGCAAATTAAAGAAAGGATAAATTGTAGGGTTGGCAGCAAATTGTTTATCAAAGTGGGGTGAAAAAAATATTACATAAGTTTTGTCTGATGTCTTTTGCAAAGAACCAAAAAGATTTACTGTTATTCAGGCACTATTTTTACACTTTAAAACCCTAATAGATATAGCATAGTAAAGAATAAAGACAAAGCAAAAATTTAAAAAAGGAATAAAAAACTAAAAGACTTAAGTGTGTCCTTCGACACACAAAGAGAATTAATAATTAATGTATGAACAGAATTAATTAAAAAAAATTAAAAGCAAAAAATATTAAATGACTAAAAGGAAAGGTGCGTCTAAGACATCACAAAAAGAAAAAGACAATAATGTATTGACAGAAGTAAACGTAAGAACCCTTCGTGATTATTGACACAAAAAACAAATAGAAAAGTAAGTAGTTAATGTCAGTGGCACAACAAAAATGCAGCATACCTCACAAAGTAGGTATTAACCGTTAACCCAGTCTGGGTGGTTTTCTTGCTGTTGAAGTAATTATTTATATTTAATATAACGTCTAAACTTTGACCCAAAACACAGCAAACCTAACAAAATAACCCCAGCCATCCATGATAATAACAGATCACACAATCCAGAAACAAGGACCCGAAAGTTTATTCCCAGAACCAAAGGAGTGGCTACAGCGACAATTCCGTCTTAATATTTTTGAAATGGGGTATCTAGAAGGCAATGACGGCGCCAAACCAAGTGATAAATTACAAAGATATTAAGCCCCATTTGGGGAGTCACTCCTAAATCAAAAACCAGGTTGTTTAATTGGCGTAAAAAGAATGGCATTATAATGTCGACCTGATAAACCGCCTTCAACGTGCCCTTAGAAGAATTTCTCTTGAAATGTCACGAATATTTCAAATGAGGCAGTATCGAAGAAACTATGCATTTCCATCTCATTACCAAAACGTTTGCACACAAAGACAGTGACATATTAAAGTATCTGCTGACCTAGTCAACAAAATGAAGTTGATGCATTTTAAAATTTCTTACTCACTTGCGACTATTTTACGTTAGAATCAAAAAGATCAAATTTGGAGTGGCGCTACTCACCCTACCCACAAACAAAAATGAAAAGTTGTGCTTTTAAGCGGTAAAATAATGGCCACTGTCTTTTGGGAAAGCAAGGATGTTGTCTTAACCCTATTTTTAGGAGAACTGCTTACCTTTAATACCGCTTATTATACTGACTTGCTGACTTAAAAAATTAACCTGCATTTCATTTAAAAAAAGAAACCAGCAACCAAGAGTATCATCATGATAACGCCGGACCTTATACCATCCAACTAACTACAAATGCAATGGGAGGTTCTTGGACATCAGTCTTATTGTCCGGATTTATAACCGTGTAATCTATATCTCTTTTGATGCTAAAAAAGGCATTAGGTGGCTCAAAATTTCAAGACAATGATGATGTTGCAGAGTTTGCGTATGAGTGGCTTCGAGCTTAACCAAAAACATTCCAAAACTCACATAACGATGGCAAAAGTGCGTAGACTGGTGGAATATGTGGAAAAATAGTGCAGAAATATTATTATTTACTACTCAAATTTGTACCGTCTCATGTAGGGTGGATCAAATATGATTTTCTTTGGTGTAAACACGCCGGTCATTTTTGGTGTACCAAAGTCACATCTTTGATCTCTGTTAGTTTGCGTTCCGCCAGAAAAACGGCGAATTTCAGTCAACCTACAGAATATTTTTGTTTTTTTACGTTTTATAAAGTTCTGTAGGTATTTTTTTCATAATTAGTTAAATTAAACTTGAATTAAATTGATCCACAAATTAAGTTGGTGGTAACAGCTGTGTACTAAAAAAAGTTCTCGATTTAGTCCATAGACCCAATCAACGAATTCTTGGATAGAATTTGAAGTAAACAAACCTTGTTTGGCAAGAGAGTTCTTGTAAACACACTGCACCGGCAACATTGATTAAACACACTGAATAACGTCACTCCGAAAATATTAACTTTTTTAATGTTTATGGCATTGCATCATAACTAACATTTTTTTAAATCGATGATTCCTCATTGTTAATAATTATTTTTAAAGCCAGAAAACTATTTTTGTTTATCATCTGAAGTGACAGACAGATATGTCATTCACTTTAGATGCTCAATTTCATTGCTGTTGATCGAGTCGGTTTTTAAAACTTATTCAATAATATAACCTAATAGAAAAAGATGCCGTACGAATACAACAACTGCCCAAATCAACCTTGAATAAACCAATGTTGCCGGTGCCATCGGATCTTAGAACTGTCATATTAATAAATGTTTATATTTAAATCAATGTTTCCTATATTAATAAAAAAACCTATATTTTTAAATACTTTTTTTACATTTTCAAGATAATTTCCTGATGTTGATTTTTGGATCTGGCAATTTGTTTACGTTTTTTCAAAACAAAAACAAAAAGATCACTATTCCAAACACCCTGCCTACAAACTGGCATTACTTTAATTCTAGTTCTTAAGTTCGTTGGACCTAATTGATCCTTGCGGTGTAAATTAGGCTAATGACTCTTTGTTCTGCAGAACTTGCGACAGCGAAGAAAAATATTATTTTTAATTTACTGTGTTACTACACAACAGAATTTAAAAAAATAGTGCTAAAATTACTTGTTTTAATGTGTAATTACAAAAATAAAATATAAATTATTGAAATTTAAATTTTTAATAAAAAAATAACTAAATAGGTCGGACCCAGCGTCGCGGCGCACCGACCGGCGTCGCTCATGAAGACGACTTTGTTTGTTTCGTTCGGACGTCGCCGAAGAATACTGGCCCCAACCAGGGTTGTTTTTGCCCCCTTTTTCAGATGAAAACAACCCCCCCGGTGTCAAAATACTCCATTTGGGAAATCAATTCAATTCACGTATGAAACAAATATTTTATGAACGCCGGCTACGAGTCGCCAAAAGTTAATTACTTTCGCAGAAAGTATTTATTATTTTCGTCAAATATGTATTTTCCTTCTTTTGAAATACCAAAATTAGATGAAGCGATAAAAATACCTTAATTAATTTCGAAATTATTTCATCAAATCAAAATTAAATGGAGAGTTATAATTAAATAATGTTGGCTGAACAGTGGCGGCACGTCATGTCGCCAAATTTTGTCTTGTCTTTTTTTTTTCTTGGGACCATTCACGGCGGCTTTACGCCTTCGTATATTGTCTCAAGGAAGGTGTAGAGCAGCGTTTCTCAAAGTATGTTCCGCGGAACCCTGGGGTTTCGTACGACTTCGGCAAGGGCTCCGCGAAAAAAAATTATTGTCTGAGTCCAGAATCCTGACTGGATTTTCGACTTACCTATTACCGTATTAATAAGTATCGCATGCAATAAGCTGGACGCAGAGCCGGTATGAGACTGCAACTTTTATCAATAAGACCCAGTGGCAGCTCTTGGATTTTCAAATTTTTTTATCTAAAAAGTGAGACATGAGATCCACACTAAATTTGCTATTGCTATTGGCTTTAATGGGAACACTGGTAAAAAAAATTAAAATTTGCTAGTAATTGTATTGTCTCTCCGGTAGCGTAGTGGTCAGAGTCTCGGCTCGCCGCGTCGGCGATTCGGGTTCGACTCCCCGCCGGGAGACACATTTAGGTAGTAGTTAAAAGGTGCTGTGAAATGCAATATTTGCATGTTTTAGTGCTTGGACAGCGTTGACGGAACTGGGGAAAAAGATGGGTTAAACATCGGAAAACCCGGCACTCAGGTACTCACTTAGGGTATTATTTATATCTAGTATATATTATAATTAAAATATTTCTAGTATATAATATATATTTATATATATATATATATATATATATATTATATATATATATATTATATATATATATAAAATATATATATATATATTTATTATATTTTATATATATTATTATATATATATATGTTTTAAAATATTAAAATTAAATATAATTATATTATAAAATAAATGTATATAATATTTTATCATTATGTTCACTGTGGACGTGTGGTTTGAAAAGGAAAAACTTTTTTAATTTTTTCATTTTAATCAAAAAAAGCTACTCTTTCTGATAAAAATTTGTATTTCCTAAAGTAAGATTTGGAAAAACATTGAAATATTCAAATAGCGTTTACAGGGAAAATTGAAAAAAACAAAATGGTACAAATTTAAAAAGTGGCATTAATTTTTAAGAAATATGAAATAATTACTAGGAATAAAGTAAATTTAAAAAATTAAAAGGTATGATAAATTTTTATAACATTTATTTTTTTCAAAAAAAATGTGCCTTATATTTCAATCTTTTATATATATATATATATATATTAATATTATATATATATATAATATATTAAAATTAAATATTATTATTATATATATATAAATATATATATTATATATATTATATATATATATATATATATTAAAGCAAAAATCCTTCTTGAGCTGTCACAAAGATAAAAAAATAATAATAATCGGACTATCAGAAGAAATCTATTTGTTTTTTCTAATTATCAAATGTTATCGTCAAAACTCATATTTGCTAAATTATCTATTTTTTCTCGCCTGGGGTGGCCTCCTACGACACTTAGCATACTGACCCATTCAGAGAGTTGTTCGTCTTAATGATCCATACAGAAAAGCTTCCTCCTTGCCCACCGACGGGCTGTAAGGTATCTGTCGCTCTTTTATAGGTATTTTCATGGCTCCGAAAAGTTGGCGAGTATAATTCCTTCTCTGGCAGCTCCCAGCAGAGCAACACGTAGTGCCACTTTTATACATCCTTTTACAGTCCAACTTAAGAGGCCCCCAACTTCCAACTTTGTTTATTCCTTTATCCCTGTCCTGACTATGGAACCTGCTACCAAGGAAGTTTAAAGGTGTATGGAAGCCCAATACTGTAGAACAAAATTGTCCAGGCGTGCAGGGCAGCGGGAATAGGGGGGTTGGCCCCGCGAAATTTGTGCAATGAATAGTAGGTCAGGGCCGGATTTCCATAATTCTTTGTTACTATTTATAAAATTGACATTATCAAATGTCAAATTCCAACATTCACTGTTTTTTTTTTTTTTGCACAAAATTGTTGGTTATTACAGGATACTACTATAGAATATTTAAAATTATTGTGTAATATTAGATTTTATATCATCTGATATAATATGGAAAGAATAGATGGCGCCACTTTACTGCCTTCTGGTCGATATTTTTGGAAGTTTTGTATTTTTACCAAAAATCTTTGTAAAAAAATAAAAACACGATTTTTTAAAATAAATTTCAAACATTGTATGATAGTATTATGTACTTATCACCAATTTTGTAATAAAAGAAGGGCAAGATAGTGTAAATAAGTTTAATCTAATCGTAAGATTCTGGTTGTACATTAAAAAGTGAAAATTTTTATAACTGCTTTTAGGCATATACTTTTCACTAATAACAAACATTCATGAGACAGAATAACAGTGGTTAAAAATGTTTAGTAACCTTTGGTACCTGAGTATCCATTGTAACAGTATCTGTTAAATATTATGTGTGTACAGTATGTCGAGCTTAAAAAGTTGATAATGCAAGATTAAGAAACCAAAAATCTAATTTATTTTTAAACAAATGGTATTGTCTCGAAAGTTGCCTCCTCTCCGATTTTGATCAAATTTGGTATACAGGGGTTTTTTGGGGCGCTGATTACAAATCTGAAAAATATCTTTTCGGCAACGTTTCGTTTCCGAGATCTTCATCATCAAAGTTGAAAATTAAACTAACCTCATTTTCACTATATTCTCCCTTTTTGTACACAATTCTTGATTTTTACACTAAAGTGGCACACGATATTTTATAAACACCTTTTAAAACCTTGTATTTTTATTTATTTTACATCCTTTTTCCATTAAATTGCGAACTTTTAAGTTCAAAGGCAGCAACCATATTTACTTAAAAAATAAAAGTGTAAAAAAGGTGTAAAATAAACATAAAAAAAGTTTTTAAAAGATGTTTGTGAAATATTGTGTGCCAATTTAGTGTAAAAATCAAGAATTTTGTGCAAAAGAAGGAGGAATAGTGTAAATAAGGTTAGTTTGATTTTCAATTTTATGATGAATATCTCGAAAACGAAACATTGCCGATTTTTTAGATTTGTAATCAGCGCCCCAAAAAACTGTAAAATTGTACTTCCTTTCATTCAATTAGAGGGACCTGTGTATATTAAAATTTGCCTGGTCTGCCCAGTAATCAATAATTTTGATCCTTTAAAAGAGTGTACTAAATTATTAAATGAAATAAAAGTACCTAAATGAAAACCTTATTTCTTTTTAATAATCCACAGAAATACACAAACATTGTGAAAATCATCTAAAAGATAGTTAAGATTGCCTTACTTTTCTCACTAATATTTCCTATGAAATTTTCATTTTCTATTATTCATAATTGATATATTATTATTTATTCGGTTACCTAACGTTACGTCTTATAAGAAGCACTTAAATACTAACCTAAAGTTAAAAGACGGGTATGTTACCCTTGGATTTGCAAGACAAAACCATACAACCTCTAGTTATTTTGTTACGATATTATAAGTAACAAACAATAAACACAAAATTATAGTCACAATTTAATAAACACTAATCACTAAAATAAGAATGTTTTGATCAATCCAAAAACGGTACTCCGGCTCTCATAAAATTATAATGTGTTGGCTAACTTCACACTGATTTATCAGTGTGTAAGTAGGCAACACATTAAATTATTTCGTGAAATTTTGTAATTGCGCAAAATCGGCGGGGCCAACTCTGACAGTTATTTTCATACTGGGCTGGACATTTTTTGATCGAATGGGCCATAGCATTGGGCTTCCATACACCTTTAAACTTCCTTGCCTGCTACACGTAGAAGTTTCCCTTTTTTTTTCAGATCTCCAAATATTTAAGTCTCGTGCGAGTAAACTACCTCTTACACTTCAGACAGCCACGGTACAGTATGGCTACAGCCTTTGTGGACTGTCCCAAGATAAAAAAAAATTGTGTGAAGAGTGAAAATAGTTTCATTTCTTGCATTGATAGCCTTATCTATGTATCAAAGTATCCTTTTTATTATTTCATGTTCAAATTTCTTTTATGTTTTTTAATTAAATATTTTTAAGTTTATTACTAATGTATTTTGTAAAAAATAAATTATAACGATATTACGAGTCTATCGATTCCTATAATTTAAAATGCAAAAATATTTATTTGTGCAGCATTAAGAGGGTTCCGTGTTTATTTTTCCTGTTAAAAAGGGTTCCATATTTGAAAAAGTTTGAGAAACGCTGGTGTAGAGTAAAATACAGTTCATTTTGGGCGGAACTTAAGGGGGTATTCTAGTGTAGAGGCATGAATTTTAGGTGGAATTTGAAGTGCCGTAAAAAAAGGGCAATTAATATTTTTACTATACATTTTTTTATGAGTGATTTATTAACATTACGAAAATACAGAAAAAAAGTTAAAAATTTAAAAAGTTAGCAGCTGATGAAGTGGGGGTCTCAAAAAATTCCCACGATTCCAACCCTCCTAGAAATCTGAAAAAAAAACCTAAAAGATTATCAATGTATAGTAATGTCGCAATGTCCAGAACTACGAAAAAGTTGAAAAATATTTTTTTCACAAAATGGCGGCTGCCTGAAAAAAAAATTGTACCACTTTTTTTAACATTTTCAAATTTTTTAAAAATAGTAAAAGTTAAAAAATTGGGGATGCAGATAGTTCCGGACTTAGATAAGTCCATAAAAAAGACGGTCAAAAAATTTCAAGTAAATCGGCCAGTAGAACTTGAGAAATCGTGGGCATGGTCACGGGCCATTTTTTTTTGAGACCCCCCACTTCTTCAGCTGCTAATTTTTTTTGAATTTTAAGCTTTTTTTTTGTATTTTTGTAGTGTTAATAAATAACTCAAAAAGCTAAAGATGAGGGGGTTTAAAGGTAGTGTTACCAGATTTTGTTCTTTTGGGGCACTGGACTAATACGTGTAAGTGTAAAGCTGGGTTTCCATTGCGCGAAAATTACTCGTGCAACCTGAAAACAGAAATATAATTTTTTTAGGCTTTAGAAATTTTTAATATTTATTTAACAAAGCCTGTTAACCCATGTTATGATGAAAAAAATATATGTAATGTGTCTTTAGTAGATCTAGCTAGCTTCATGAATTTTTGCATAATTTTTGAAAGGGTGATAGGAGGTCAAAAAATTCAAAATCTATTTTTTTTGCAATTTTTTGATATTTTTATAGAAAAACTTCTAATTTTGTTATTATTTTTTATTTTTCCGAAAAAAAAAGAAGTTTTAAATAACTTTTGAATTGAAAAGTAAACAAGAAAAATAATTTAAAAAATATTTAAATATTACCAAAGGACCCCGGAATAGAAAAATGAGTTTCGGCCAATTGTTTTTAAGATTTGCATAGAACAGTGCAACCTCGATAATCCGGACTAATTAAAACCGCGGTGATCCCGATAAGGAAATAATTCGGATTACTGAAGCAAGGCAACTTTTGTATTAAAAACTAAAACATTTGATACAAAACAACTAAAAAATAGTACAAACTTAAAAAAACATTTAAAACAAAAGCATATTTTATTAAATTTTACATGATTTTATAAAATAATTTGTAATTTTTGTTTGCTTAATCCTCTTCTGGTTCATTATAAACAGCGTTTGTTTATCTTTAAAGTACAAGAACATCATTTAGTGGAATATTATTTTTTTCGGCCCACTTGATGCACACATTAAAACTTTTAACTGCCTCATCATTCTTAACAGTCTGCTTTGTATGATTAAATTCTGTATCATCATTGTCACTCCCATGTTGTTCCTCTGCAGTATCTATGTCTTCCAGTGGTAACAAATCTTCATCATTCTCAAGCCAATTACATATTTCCGCTTTCGTAAGATTCTGCTCAGTGAGAACATTGAGCAAATCTGAAACATCTGTTAAACATTTACGAATTAACAAAACAATTACAAGTAAGCGAAAACATTTAAGCTTAACATGTACGTTTTTTACCTCTTACTCCTTTATCAAAAGAAAGAAGATTACGTCGCAATTCACTAAGAAGAATCAGATCTTCAGCGTTATTTTTAGTGTCTGGGTTGGTATTTGCAACGTAAGCCATAATATTATGCCAGCACTTCTCCAAGACTTCCTGGGAGATTTGTTTCCAAGCATTGCATAGTAGACATACAGCGTCCTTCAAGTTCATGGATTTTAATAACTCAACGACGTTTTCTTTGTTATTAGACAAAATATAGGTTAAAAGACCTTTAAAAACGCAGGTCCGGATTACCAAGCACTATCAAATCCGGATTATAAAATACACAATGCAATTTAAATCCCGGTCCGAATTATTGAAGAATCCGGTTTAATGGAGATGCGGATTATTGAGGTTGCACTGTAATAGTTTTTAACCCGCTGATCAAGTCTTCACGGTCACAAAAACCAAAAACTCCTTTAATCCTCCAAAATTACCCTCAAAGGTTCTTGGGAATTTTTCTTTTGAAAAAAGCGTTTCCACCAATTGGTTTTTAACTTTGCATAATTCTTAACACGCTGATCAAAACTTTCCACGGGCACAAAACCCGAAAACCACCCAACTTCCTAAAATCACCCTCAAAGGTCACTGGGGATAATTTTAACTGATAGTTTGGTCAATTGCTCTGCGGAAATTTTTGAGACTGCTGTCAAATTGTAGTTACTTAAATAGATACAGAGCTACAGCCTGACATCTCCTATACCTGAATTTCTTACGGGATTTGTGATCCCCGAATACTTCCTCCCTCGACTTGAGACACCAATCTCACCAACTACGAAAGTCTGCTTTCCTGTTGACGGGTGGCAAAGTCATTTTATCATGAATTCCATTCCTTGGCCAGTTGTATATACACATGTTACCCTCCAACCCCAATAATTGGAAACCCACTTACACCCCTTCCCCCAAGGCCTTACCATATGAAGTTCCTGCTCCGGAGAACTGTAACTATTTAAGTGGCTACAACTCGACAACACTCTCAAAAAATTTCGCAGAGCAGTTGACGAAACTATCAGTCAAAATCATTCCCCTTGACCTCTGAGGGTGATTTTGGAATGGTTTTCGGGTTTTGTGCCCGTGGAGACTTTTGATCAGCGTGTTAAGAACTATCACTATGCAAACTTTGAAAACAATTGGTCGAAACCCATTTTCCGTGACTTTTAAGGGTCATTTTTGGGGGTTGGGAGGGTTTTCCGGGTTTGTGCTTTTGGAAACTTCGGATCAGCGTGTTGAAAACTATCATTATGCAAAGTTTGAAAACAATTAGCCGAAACTCATTTTCCGTAAGAAAAATCCCCTGTGACTTTTGAGGGTGATTTTGGGAGGGTTGGGAGGTTTTTGGGTTTTGTGCCCTCAAATTAAACGTTTTGTGCCTTCAACGTTTAATGTCCGACTAAATATTCTTTATATGAGAAAAATTTGAATGAATTTTGAATGTATTAGTTTAAACCAAATCAAGAACTAGCATTTACCTGAAAAAATTGTCGAAACGTAATTGTGGTAAACATGGTTGTAAGTTATTTGTCAATAAGACAGCACATAAAAAATAATTTTGCGATTGAGGCATAAAAATGTCCGAAGTAGTGGAAAATACCCATCTCCCCCAAGATATTTTAGTGAAAGCTGCTAAAGCTGAGCATGCGCTTGTGCCAGAAAATAATTTCCGACTGGTATATTATTTGACAAATAATAATATTATGTCAAAGTCAGTTAAATACGAAATATTACCCTAGGGCGTTATTAAAAAAATAACGCCCTAGGGCCTACAAATTTACCAATAAATAAACAATAAATTATCTTCATTTAAGCATTTATTACGAAAATACAAACATACTTACACAATATACTTATCATAATAAAAATTATTTTTTAAAGTAAAACGTACGATTTTCAAACTGACCGGGAAATTCCACATTTCCATACCCCACCGCAGTTGCTGTGTTACTTGAAGTAATACTTTTCCCAACTACAAGGCAAGCATAAGCCAATTTGGAGCTTTCACTATCATCCACGTACCCTCGTGCTACCGAAGAACTCTTCCAGCCTCCTAACCTCATTAAGCTCTCGGAACTACCTCCCGCATCAGAATGAATTGTTGCCGCTATACGTCTTAAACAATGACCTGTGTACGCCTTAGCATCAGGTAAACCCAAATATGTAGCAATCTTAAAGGGTATATTACCAAATGTATTTTTACCCATAGGCTGCACAGTACATCGTTCATTACGATAGCACAAAAAAAACCTATCAACAATAGGTGCACTTTTAGGTCGCAGACACAAAGTCCCGAATTAACTTTGTTGCGCACAATTTACTGTCATCAATAACCAAGAAGCTCCTTGCGTGCCCATTTTTACTTTGTGGAATGTCAATAAATATATGCTGACCAATATCACGCACATCGGAAAACTTCATTTTCACAAGCTCGTCTCTTCTACAAGCTCCGAATACACCTATCACTAATACAACTTTATCTGCCAAATATTTTTCAGACGGCGCTTCTTTCAAAAAAGTTATAACTTGTTCGCGAGTCAGAACCTTCGACTTTTTAGGCTGATAATTTCTCCCAAGTTGCTATAGGAACTGTTGCAGAGAAATCCACTTTTCATCTTCTACTTCTTATCTTCGTATGAACTATTAATTCTTTACGTAAAATTGAAAACTTTGTCCAAAGGGAATTTGGAGAATATGACTCTGACAAATCTTGAAAATAAGCCATCAAAACTGTTTCGTCCACACGGTCCACGCAGTGTTCCGTCAGCCAGGCCTCAAAATAGAAATATTCTTTCTCGTAAATCCGCCTAATTTTTTCTGGCACAGCTTTAGCAGCTTTCACTAAAATATCTTGGGGGAGATGGGTATTTTCCACGACTTCGGACATTTTTATGCCTTAATCGCAAAATTATTTTTTATGTGCTGTCTTATTGACAAAAAACTTACAACCATGGTTACCACAATTACGTTTCGACAATTTTTTCAGGTAAATGCTAGTACTTGATTTGGTTTAAACTAATACATTCAAAATTCATTCAAATTTTTCTCATATAAAGAATATTTAGTCGGACATTAAACGTGGAAGGCACCACGGGTAATTAAGGATAATAACGCTTTCGGTCAACGTATATCGACACACCATCGACCTCAAGCGTTATTATCCTTATAATACCCTTGATACCTTAATAACTATTTTAACCATTCTTTGGGCGGGGGGAATTACCTTTCTCTAACCTCTCCCTTACTTAAGCCAGTGATCATGACGTAGCATCAGGGCATGGGTAATTGTTCAGATTTGTGGCCCCACTTTTTCGGGATGTGAAATCAACATGATAATTTTTTTTTAAATTGTCAAATATTTTTATTCTCAAAGTTCATCAAAAATAGAATAAATAAAAACAAAAATTTAAAAAAAAAACGAAAATTGTTTTTTTTTAATTTTTTTGGAAATCATTTGTCTTTACAAGTAGGATATAAAACAAATCACTGTAAATTGCTAAATTTAAATGGATGCATTTTATTGATGAAAAACTTGAAAATACCCATTTTTTTAGTTTCAAAATTGAAAATCCTAAAAGATTCGTAAATCCGCGTAAAATAGAAAAAAATAAAAAAAAACATGTGAATATCTCTATTTTTTGATTTTTTATTGCCAAAAATAGGTGGGGCCGCGATTCTGAACAATTACCAAGGCATAAACTGATGCGGATAGAGATGGCAGAGAGAGAGCTATCTAACACCCATATCAGAATATGTTATTCAAAACACTTGAAAAGTATTTCTTTCTTTTTAATTTGACAATTGTTAAAGTACAAATTCAACATTCAAAACTGTTAATCTCGATAACTTTAACAGTTCGTCTTTCTTTGCATCGGTTGGTATTTGTCACACCCTGTTTCTTTACCATGACTATCCAGTGACCAATTTATAATAAATAAACTGAGTCACCCCCTATCATACTAATCAAAAACATCATAAGAAAGAGATCGGTCAGTCCCCCTGGTGCCAAAGAAACAAACAACCCTCGATGCCGCCGAGGGCGTCGCGGCCACCAGCAGGAAGACGCCGATTATCCTGCCAAAAGAGACGCCATCGTTCCATCCCCGGTGCCAGTCGCTGGTGTTTTTCTGCACTGTTTTAACCTAATAACAAACATTTGTGTTGTTGAATGATCAGATTTTATTCTAAATTTTCTTATTCCGGTTATGTTCAAGCAAAATATGTAACAGAGCTTTTCCATTTAGTTATTGGTCTAATAAATGGTTTACTGCACCTTTCTGTTTCTGCGCGATATTTTGGTTTATTGTGGTTGTACGAAAATCATTTACATACATTTAGCGTTTATAAAATTCGGTATTTGGGGATTTTTTGGGCATCCCAAATTTAACAGTGATATCGACAGTGTTGCCGGACCAATTTAGTGCTATACAGAAAGTGGTTTAATTACACACAGTAAATTAGTAAAAAGTACAGCAACGCTTAAATACACAGATCCACAAAAAAAGTGGTTTGTGCTGGGTGTCGAACTAAGATTTCTGACATTTTTTTTCCGCTGATCACAAATCTAAAGCCAAAATTGGGGATCAAACAGCAAAAAATCGAGAAAAGTCCAAAAAACCGATACGGTACATTTACTGACAGAAACCTGCTACCACGGAATGTTTGGACTACGACTATACATATATATAAACTATAGGAAATACAAAAAAAATCATAAAACAAAAAATAGAGCTTTACAAAGTGCCTATATAAAAAGTTATATAAACATTTTTAATAAAATGATAAAGGAGATTTAAACGAAAATGTAATTTTGATAAAAAATTTCAGTCTAATATAGGAAAAAAATATACAGGGTGGCCCATTAGTGCCAGGAAGTCCAATATATCTGTTGTTAATAGAAATACGAGAAAATGTTTCATACAAAAGTTATAGATCCTAGAGGTACACATTCTAAAAATATTTGATTGTATACAGGGTGTCCCAAAAAAAACGAGGAGCATAAAAGTACTATTTTTTAAATAGCAGTACCCAATTTTTTATTCAGAATTGAATTAAGTAGGAAATTCTACGTATACACAATATTTTAATTTAATGATTTTTTCAGTGTTGGCATGCTATTTAAATTTACGAAAAATTTAAAAAAACAGCCTAAACAAAAAAACCGCCGAAAAAATAACTGATTTAAAATTATAATACTTTGTCATGTTTCTCTGACATCACGGATGGCAGAAAAAATTTTGTAAAAGAAAACTGGCTTTTAAATTGCCAGGGTGTTTTTTACGGCGGTGCCAATATTGCAGTTTTTAAAGTAACATAACTTTATTTTTTTAAATGGAACACCCTATATTTTAATACGCCATGTTGTTAAGTATTTTATGATTTATAAATTCTTAATTATAAGTTATGTTCCAAAATGGGCCGTTTTGCCACAAATATCGTTGTTTTCTGTTGTTTTCTTTTTTGATGGTAGGCCATGAATTTAACAAAAGCGGCTATTATTTCACGTCAAAAGTATTTTTATTACTTTATATTTTTAATCTGTCATTCTTGCAGTAGTTAAACTGATTCTAAAAAATAATGAATTTTTCTAAAGAAGAACTTTTTGATATGGTTTTTATATTGGGCGCAAGTGACAAAAATTGTTTATTAGCTACCAGACTTTACCATGAAGCTTTTCCTGAAAGAAGGCAGCCAAGAAAGGAGGCATTTAAAAAACCGTTAGATCGTTTTGTTCGGACGGGAAAAGTGGATTACGAAAAGACCGATAGAACTAAAACTGCTAACTCGGGAGAAAATTCTTTGACTGTTTTGCTTAAAGTTACAGAGAATCCGCATATCTCACAACGGACAATTGCAAATGAAACTGATATCACCCGGAAAACAGTTCAGAGAACTCTAAATGATAACAAAATGCACCCGTACCACATCCAGCTTATGCAGGAGTTAAATAACCAGGATTATGATGCCAGAGTACTTTTCTGTAAATGGGCCCAACAACAAATTCAACAAGATACACATTTTTTTGATTATGTGTTATTCGCCGATGAATCCACTTTTCACAAAAATGGAAATGTAAATCGTCATAATTTCCACTACTGCTCAACAACAAATCCACATTTTATAAGAACTCACAGTCAAACAAGGTGGTCGTTAAATGTGTAGGGTGGCATAATTGGAAATTATGTAATTGGTCCTTACTTTTTGAGGAACGAGTTACCGGTCAAGTTTATTTGCAATTTCTTCAAAATGACTTGCCACCCCTTTTTACCAACGCCTTACCAAAGTACTTTAAAGGGGGAGGATGTGGTATTTACACGATGGGCCCCCGTCCATCATACGGCAACAATTCACGAAATCTGAACAATGCTTTCCTAATAGATGGTTAGAAGAGGTGGGCATTTCGATGCCCCCCCTCGTTCGCCTGATATTACAAAAATGGACTTCTTTATGGGGTTATGTCAAAGATCATGTCTATAGAATCTTCCAACCACTAAGAAAGATATGAAGCAACGTATAAGAGAAGTTTTTTAGAAATATCAGCAACAATATGCTTAACGAAGTTAATCGATCTTTTGAAGAACGCATTGAGACTTGTTTGAATAATAACGGCGGCCATATCGAACATTTATTATAGTCTTTTTGACGTCTACCTGTTGTTTATAGTCTCTTTTTAACGTTATTTTATTTCGTTATTGTTTTTATGTTTTATGTTCGTTTATGTTACTTATATTATATACTTTGTTGTTGAAATAAAATAAAATACTAAAGTTTAAACTAATTTTTTAATTATTATATTGTTGTGAATATTTTTCAAAACTTCTCTTATACCTATCAACAAGTTCTTCTTTAGAAAATTCATTATTTTTTAGAATCAGTTTAACTACTGCAAGAATGACAGATTAAAAATATATGGTAATAAAAATACTTTGACGTGAAATAATAGCCGCTTTCGTTAAATTCATGGCCTTCCATCAAAAAAAAACAACAAAAAACAACGATATTTTGCATTTTCCATTAAAATCGAAATTTGTGGCAAAACGGCCCATTTTGGAACATAACTTATAATTAAGAATTTATAAATCATAAAATACTAACAACATGGCGTATTAAAATATAGGTGTTCCATTTAAAAAATGTTATGTTACTTTAAAAACTAGAATATTGGCACCGCCGTAACAATGGCAACACCACAAAAATCATTAAATTAAAATATTGAATGTTATATGCAGAATTTCCTACTTAATTCAATTCTGAATAAAAAAGGGTACTGCTATTTAAAAAATAGTACTTTTATGCGCCTCGCTTTTTTGAGACACCCTGTATACAATCAAATATTTAGAATGTGTACCTCTACGGATCCTATAACTTTTGTATGAAACATTTTCTCGTATTTATAATAACACAGATATATTGGACTTCTCGCACAGGCCACCTGTATATATATTTTTGTATTATCGTAATTTTTGTTTTATATATAATACGCCAGAAAATCTTAGTCCCACACTTAAATATCTTTAAAATCGCTAAACGCTAAACTTGAACAGATATCTCAGTTTTGCGGTTATGTCATGATAGAATTTTGAAAATTTGGGATCTTACTATTTTTGCTTGCTATTTTATTGCAATAAAAATAAATTGAGACATTCCATTAAGAATAATAAATAGATAACGTTTACAAAAATTGGAAAATCTGGTAACAGTACCGATATCACTGTTTATTTGCACACACAAAAAACCTGTAGACACTGAATTTTGTAAATGCTTAAGCTGCGATTTTAATGGCTATTTTACCAACAAATACACTAATAAGGATTACACAGGTCCACAAAAAAAAAGTGGTGTGTGCTGGGTGTCGGACTAAGATTTTCTGGTGGATTTTTTCCGCTGAACACAAATCTAAAGTAAGAATTAAGGATCAAACAGCATTACATGAACTTGTGGAAAAGGCCGAATATGCTTTCAAATACAAGGAGGTACTAATGTGTGCCTTCCTAGATGTAGAAGGAGCGTTTGACAACATGTCTCCTATATCTATCTCAAACGCGTCGTGGCGCAGGGGAATCGAGGCAACAAGCTGCAGGTGGATAGACTGCATGCTTAAGAGCAGATCAGTATATACTTCAATTCTTGAAACTTTTGTAGCTCGGGTTGAGCGAGGATGTCCGTAGAGGGGAGTTTTGTCCCCACTGCTGTGAAACCTTGTCATGGACGACTTACTAAATGTCCTTCAACTGGAAGGGCACCAAACATTGGGATACGCATACGATCTCGTCATTATGACCCAAGGTAAATTTAACAACACTGTTGGGAATAAAATGCAACAGGCCCTAAACGCAGTCACCAGATGGACGAGAAAGGAAGGACTAAACATAAATCCCTCCAAATAAGCCATAGTTGCCTTCACCAAAAGGAGAAATATAGAGTGCTTAGGACCCCTGAACCTACGAGGTGAAGCAATCAAGATTGTGGGAGAGGTAAAATATTTGGGTGTCATCCTAGACTCTAAACTTACCTGGAAAGACAAATTCAGAAAACAAGCAAGAACGCATTTGACTCTTATGTTAATCAGACGCTCTCATGGGAAAACATGGGCCTTAAACCAAACGTGGTTTATTGGTTATACACCATAGTGGTAATGTCTATGATAACATACGCATCACTGGTATGGTGGACAAAAATGTGACAAAGAACTGATGTTACAGAACTGGCCAAAGTACAGAGACTTGCTTGCTTAGCTATAACAGGAGCAATTAAAACAACCCCAACAGCAGCCATGAAATGTCTCTTAGACCTTCCACCACTTAACCTCATAGTGATGGGAGGGGCAAAAATGAGCAACTTCCGACTGCAACAAAAACCAACTGGTGTCTACGCTATTTTGCGACATAACAATATAAAAAGTCAGGTTGGCGGCAACATCCTGGACAAGAGAACAGACCAGATGATTCCCCAATACTCATTCAACAAAAACTTCGAGGTAAAAATTCCAGATCGAAGTGAGTGGCAGCAACCCGATCTCCTCGGCACGGTTGAAGACATCATTTGGTACCGGACAGGGAACTGGAGCGGGCGTGTACAGTAAAATTAGGAATTCACAATTCTCCATTCCACTAGGAACACACAGTACTGTATTTCAAACAAACATATATGCTTTTCTGCACTGTGCAAAAGAAAATAACAGGAGGGCTTACAAAAACAAGCAGATCTGCATAATAACAGACAGCTATGCGTCACTAGGGGCACTAGTAAATCCCAAGGTGACGTCCAAGCTGACATGGAAATGCCAAAAAAGAACTGAAGGTCCTGGGGAACGCAACAGGGTAACTCTCCTGTTGATACCAGGATATTCGGGAATAGAAGGCAACGAAAAAGCGGATGAGCTAGCGAGACATGGATCATTCACACCATACTTTGGACCAGAACCTGCCCTTGGAGTGACCAAAACCACAGCACGTGGGCAAACCAGGGAGTGGATCTGAAACAAACACGAGGAATACTGGGAAAACTCAGTAGAGTAAGAGATGGAAAAAGCTTTATAAGGGGCCCATCCAAAAGAACGAAGGAAGAACTACTGAGACAAAGTAGAAAAAGACTTCGCATAACAGTAGGGTTGTTAACAGGGCACGATAACCTAAGAGGACACCTACACAAGATAGGCTTATACAATGGGGACCCAAGTTGCAGAATGTGTGACGAGGGGGAAGAAACAGCCTACCACATACTGAACAGCCTACCACATACTGTGTGAATGTGAAGCGTTAAATCACAAAAGACAGGCATTATTTGGGCAACCGAAAATGAGCCCACAGGAATATATCAACCAACCAGTCTCCGGGTTATACAGACTTGTAGAAGGAACAATACTAATGGAGAGATTGATACAAAAGAAAATGGGAGATTAGGCACAAAAAGCCCAAGAGGCTGCGCTGCCTCCGGTAGTAAAAGATGGCTCCCAGGGAGAAGAAGAAGAAGGTCAAACAGCAGAAAATCGAGAAAACCCCAAAAAAACCGACAGAGTAAATTTACGGGCAAAAACCCGGTA
This sequence comes from Listronotus oregonensis, assembly GCA_019359885.1. Taxonomy (NCBI): domain Eukaryota; kingdom Metazoa; phylum Arthropoda; class Insecta; order Coleoptera; family Curculionidae; genus Listronotus; species Listronotus oregonensis. The sequence continues at coordinate 40,468 of JAHBCN010003629.1, read as the reverse complement.
CCAGAGAATGTTTGGACTACGACTATATAACCAAAACTATAAGAGATACAAAAATTTTATAAAACAAAAAAAACTTTTTAAATTTTCTATAAAAAAGTTTTATAAACATTTTTGATAAGATAAATAATAAAGGTAAATGATATTTTTACAAAAAAATTTAGTCCAAAATAATATTTTTTTAATGATGGGATCTTTCGGTTTTTTAATAATAAAGCATTTATTTTATTATTTAAATCCCACATTACTTAAAAGATGTGGAAAAAATCCAAAAATAAAAAATATTTAATTTTCAATTTTTTGCCTTGAAAAAATCCTGAAAATTCGGTTTTTTGATTATAACTAGAAAAATATTGAATTTAGACAAAAAGGTTATTATATGTAACTTAAATTAAAGGTCTTGTAAAAATACATAGTTTATATCATATAAAGTTTCGTGTATTATTTATAGTTTTTAAAATATTGTCGTTTTAAATTAAAAAAAAAATCGTTAATATCTGAAATTACACCCTTTCTCGATTATTTGCTGTTTGATCCCCAATTTTGACTTTAGATTCGTGTTTAGCGGAAAAAAATACTCCAGAAAATCCTAATCCGACCTCCGACACCCAGAACACACCACTTTTTTTTGTGGGTCTATGTTATTGATTAAGAATATTAATCGCCAATTAATGCCCCAATTAGATAGTTATTTAATGTTTATATTAGTATTAAAAAGTTTTTTTTTCGATAAACAAGACATGTGTGATAATGTTTTTTTTAATGTGCTACTTTTGCAGCTAGCAACATAAAGCGACCACGTAACTTCCTTACCATTCGTATATAAAGTAGTTTAAAAAAATTTGTTGCATCACATCGTGACATTTTTAAAATTATTATTATTATTTCTAATAATTGTCCTCATACCAACCTGAAAGTGAAGCAACAAAACCAATTGGACACAAAATTACTGTAAAAAAAACTCAACATGATTATTTATCTCCAAACTTCTGTCTGTCTAGACATGGCGCTTGAGTACCGTAATTTTCGACAATCTCACCCAATGGTACCCGCGGTACCTTGTAATTTGCTTCTCTCTGATTATTATTATACACCTCGGGACAGTTTTTTCCTTGCGAGTAATTTCGTGTGTTTATTTGACGCAATCGTGCAGTACGAGCGGTATGATACCTTTTTGTAAAAGTACTCTTTTTGGTCAACGGAACAAGAATATTCTCTAATTATTATATAGACCAAGTAAGCCTCATATTTTTTGACTGGTGTACAGGGTGGCTCGTTTATTAAGGACCTATACCTTTTCTTGAAACTATAAGCAAAGTAGACAGAATTAAAATAGGCAGTAGGGACACTCTCGTCGGTGCCTTTCCCCTCTCTGCATCAAAAACTTGCCGCGATTTATGAGCAATACAATTAACTAATTAAAACTAACTAAAATATACCAAATGCCGTCAATGAAATTTTTAATGTCCAATTCTCGCAAATTGATGCTATTTAAGAGTTTTGGATAAAACGTGTGTATAAAATCAGAAAAGGGTGAAAATTTTAGTTACACTGATTTAGAGATGAAAGTGAGTCGACAGCTAGTACGAGTAGCAATTTGAGATCGAAGAGACATGTACACTTGTACAGGGTCTTTGATTTACTTCTTTTCGGGCCTTTATTTTTAAAGGCAGAAAAAAAAGTTTTAATAAAAGTTTTTTTTTCCCTATTATCTTTAAAATTACAGTAAAAAAATATCGCAATAAAAAAATGGAAAAATATAGGCAACTTCAACTTTTTTAAATGGAACACCCTGTATATTATGCGCTACAATAAAGATATTTTTTTTTCTGATTTCAAATATATATACATTGATGATATTTCGATGAACCATTTTTGAGATATTTAAGCCTAAAATATAAATAAATTGAAAAAAAAATCATATTAGTATCAAGAAAGCTATGAAAACAATAAAAAAAATTTAATAAATTTGACGTATTGATATTGTAAAAAGTTGACATTTATCATTTTAACTATTAAAAGTAGTTTGTAATGCTTTTTGTCGATGGGCTATTCAGAAAAACAAAAAATCTCTATTATGCGTCTTTTTTATGGTAACAATAATAATGTGACGACAGGGCAAAGGGAATATTACTTATTATATTCTTAACTACGGGTACCATCTATAGATACTATTAAATACATAGTAAGAAAGTTTATTAAACGAAAAAGCTTTAAAATGAAGAAAAGGACTGCAGCACGACATGAAAACAAGGTTTTGGATATCCTCATTTTTTCAGGATAATTATTATACTTTTTCTATTGGACTTACACTAACTACTTTTAATAATTTTAGAAAATCCTGAAATATCAATTTCGGATGAGGCATCTGAACTTAATAAAACAGATTATAAAATTTATTGAACCTTAAAATTTTACAAATTTTATCCTTATAAATGTATGTCCAAAACCTTCCTGAACAAAACATGTAGGACCGACCTAAGTATGCATTGGAAATAGCTCGGTTTATGCAGCAGGATCAAAAGTTTTTAAACAAAATTCTATTCACCGACAAGTCTTTCTTCACTGTAGCAGGAATGTTTAATCACAAAAATAAACATTTTGGGTCCAAAGAAAACCCTTACCAAATTCAGCAACATAACAATTCTATTGTTTCCATGGCTTTCTTGATACTAATATAAAACTTTTTTGTTATTTATTAATAATTTAACCTAAAATATCTCAAAAATGGTTCATCCAAATATCATCAATGTATATATATTTGAAATCATAAAAAGATCTTTCGTTGTAGCGCATAATATACAGGGTGTTTCATTTAAAAAAGTTGAAGTTGCCTATATTTTTCCATTTTTTTATTGCGATATTTTTTTACTGATAATTTCAAAAGATAATATGGAAAAAATCCTACAATTTTTATATAAAACATGTTTTTCTGTCTTTAAAAATAAAGGCCCCAGAAGCCACATAAATATAATCAAAGACCCTGTACAGTTATATTCATAGAAATTGGGCACAAGTCTTATAAGTAGTTTTTACCATATTGGCGTAAATCAGGTTTTTCTGATTGATTTTCTGTTTTGGTTAGTGTTGACATTAACACGATAGGCAAACAGGTAATCAAATGATTTAAATGTAAAAATATTTCTGTAAGATCGCAGATCCAACTAATAACAATAAACACAACAGCGAGTGGATGGTCCGATCACTATAACTTAGGCACACCACGTGATTCAGGCCTTGAATGCGACTCAAACTATTTAAAATCCCTGATTGGCTGCGGCCGTGACCACGTGCTCTCCCAAAGTTATAGTGGTCGGACCCTAACACCAACAATAATTAACAAAATTAATTGTTTACCATTTTTAAAATTTGGCAGTGACAGGTTTATCAACCATACACTTTTTAACAAGTCAAAATCAATCAGGAACGAGTTACACACAAAATGGTGTCCCCAATTTGTATAAATATGACTGTATTTTATTATTTATCTAGGTGTTTTTTTTATTATTCCTATTATTTACCTAGGGAGAGAAATGTTACTTCTGATTAGAGGAATGCAGTAAATAATAGTGATTTCTCAAGTTAGTAGTAAACAAATATTTTTGATATCATTCTAACTAAATAAGAACAAAATAAAATTAGTTTTTTATACTGAATAAGTTGTTTTTAATCATTTTTTTTAGTTTAAAAATAACTGTAAGGAAATAATATTTCTTCACAGTACGAAAATGAATATTTCCTAGGCAACCACTAAGTGCAAGGAAATATTTACTTCTTCTTTCAAAAAGGTCGATACTTCTAATCGATTTTCGGAAAAAATGTATTCTATTTATTACCTATAGATATACACAAAAAATCTAACGGCGCGTTTACACCAAAGTTGACAACTAAAAGTTGACAACAAATTGTTTATAGAAAACTAAAAGTTGTCAACTAAAAATTGCTTTTCTTAAATTAGAGCAACAAGTGGAAGATTTTTTGTAGAAAACTAAAAGTTGAAGAGCAACTTTTTGTTTCTCTAAATGTGAGAAGAGCAAGTAAAAAACTTGTTGCCAAAGAATTAGCGCGAAAGGTTTAGGCAGTAGTTCTCCAGTTCTTCACTAGTTTCTACAAGTTGCTTATGCAAAGCGAGCAGCAACAAATCTTCCACTTTTAGTTGTCAACTTTTTTTGATCTTTTAAAAAGGGTCGTTTACACCAAAGTTGACAAAAGATTGTTTGTAGAAAACTAAAAGTTGTCAACTAAAAGTCACTTCTCAAATTAAGAGCAACTAGTGAAAGATTTTTTGTAGAAACATCAAAAGTTGCTCTTCTTAAATTTAGAGAAACAAGTGGAAAACTTGATGCCAAAGAATTGAATCGAAAGGTTTAAGTAGTAGTTCTCCACTAGTTTTCTACAAGTTGCTTGCCCAAAGCGCGCAGCAACAAATCTTCCACTTTTAGTTGTCAACTTCCCAACTCTGTGTTCACACGTCGTCGTCGTGGTTGGGCCCAGTAGGATCTTTTGGAACATGCGCTAGAGTTGCTGGTTATCGGCAACTCTTTTGGCTAGCGTATGGAACGGGATCCGAAGCTAAGATGAACACAAGGCTTAACTCAAGGTGTTAGCATACCGTGCTGATGAGTGTATGAGTGTATGTGTCCTAAAACAGGTGTCACCAACGGTGCCTCTGAGATACAGGGCGACCTCTCAGAGTATCTAGCCTTACTGCGGTAATGCTGGGCTCTGCCGTGGTGGACTATTACTTTCCTAGCTCCAAACAGAAAGCGAACAGAACCGTTTCATAGGAAAAAAGTGACAAGGTGCTGACCGAAACGGATAGATCCGTTTCGGAGAGGTGCCACTCAAGGTCACAGACAAGAAAGGCCGGACGAACGGGTGAATCCGTTTCGAAAGGTGCCTTCTGAAGATCATCGGCGCCTGTTTCACGGGAAGGCTAATTCATCCCGAACAAACAGGTGCTTAGGAGGGTACTCAATCCAAACAGGAGGCGGACAGAACTGCTTATAGGAAAAAGGGTTCCCTGGCTTTAAACAAAAAGCTGATAGGATCTTTCATAGGGTAAGGCCGGAGATGCGGCCTCAGAAAGAACATCTGGTTCCTGTAACAAGGGCCTGTAGCTACCTACGTTAATAGACCGGAGAGAAGGATGACGGATCTAATTGTCTGCTCGTTATACTCTCCAGGAGACAGGGACACCAGAACACATTGTGCTCGTGTTCGGTAGCGACACGAGTAAGAGGAGATGTAATAACTCTCTCCCAATCTGGTATCGGATTCATTAGAAGTCCGATCTTATTGGTAGAAATATAAAAAGGTGTGAGCCACAATAGACCGAGCGGTCGCAGTGGAGGGCGTAAAAAGTCCACTCACTTTAAACCTACCTACCTACCTACCTACCTAGTTGTCAACTTTCTTTGATCTTTACCGACACTCCTCGGGAAACTAAAATTAAGTGGAAGATCTGTCTCTCCACAAGTGGAAGACAGAAAAAGTTCTGTATTTTGTTTGCCGCAACTTGTGGAAAACTTAGTTGAAGACTTTAGTGTAAACGCGACGACACTCCGGGGAAAAACAAAATTTAGTGGAAGATTTGTCTCTCCACAAGTGGAAGACAGAAAAAGTTGCTGTATTTTGTAGAAAAAGCAACAAATTGCCGCAACTTGTCGAAAACTTAATGGAAGACTTTGGTTAAACGCGGCTTAATAAGTACTTCTACTCCTACTTATATTTAAGGATTTTTTCATAGGACCAATATAAAATAATTTTACATTCCCTTCTGTATCTTTTGGACAACGAAAAAATGGATACTCCCTGGAGTACCCATTTTTGTAAATCATCCATCCACTGAGCAATGAGCCACCATTATTTAGTTAATAGAAAAATAGCCTAGTCACAAAGGAAAATCACAAATACAGGTTTCTACGCTCTTAAAAAAATCTTCAAATAAAAATCACAGTCGATGCTAAAGAGCCTTAAAGTTCCAGAAGGGGAATTTTTAGGATAAGAGTATACAGGGTGTCCCAGAATATGTGGGCAATCTCTCGGAATCTAATAGAAAACCTAAAAATATTATGACAAGTTCCCATAAACTTTTTCCTATGACCTCCCTACGGAGATACAGGTGCATAACGGATGCCTCTAAAAATCGTTTTTGATTAAATAACTTTTTAAAATACTGGGCTGCAATTTAATATTTCTTTAATATGATGGTTACTAGATAAGTCTTCTTAAAATAAACCCAACAAATCATATTTGGCTTATTTATTTGCAGGGACGGACTAGCTCTGACACAATAATAGCAATTTTTTAACACCCTGTAATGATAGAGGCTTAACAATATTATTTTGGATAGCTTTAACTTTTAAAGTAAAAAGGTATTATTTGACATCGATAAAATCAACTGTTTTACGAAATATAAAATATCATAGTTGGCAGTTTTTTTACATTATACAGGGTGTTTTCTAATTGAACGTAATATTTAGGAAAGCAATTCAGGACCATTTTTAGAAGAAAACTTCATATAAACGTATGTCCCTAAACGTCTTAACTTTTGAGATACAAGGTGAAAATTTTCAAAAATAAATCATTTATTATTATATCGTAATAACTTAAATTTTTTTATGAAATTTGATTGTATATATGTATCAAGAAGCATTTTTAGTATAAAACATTTTTTTTATTTCACCAGTGGCGTTCGTACAGAATTTGACCTGCCTATTTTGGCAAATAAAAAAAATGTGTTCATTAAAAAATGCTTCTTGATTAATAGCACATGTATGCCAAATTTCATTAAAGTATCTAAAGTGTATTACAGATATTAATAATAAATGATTTATTTTTGAAAATTTTACCATCCTGTATCTCGAAGTTAAGACGTTTAGGACATATGTTCATATGAAGTTTCTTCTTAAATGGTCCTAAAATTGTTTCCTAAATAATAAGTTCAATTAGAAAACAATCTGTATAAGTAAAAATGCCAACTATGATATTTTATATTTCGTAAGCAGTTGATTTTATACGTTAAAAAGAATACCTTTTTTTACTTTAAAGTTAAAGCTATTCAAAAATAATATTGTTGAGCCTCTATCAAGGTGTTAAAAAAATATTAAATTACGCCTAGTATTTTAAAAGTTATTTAAACAGAAACGATTTTCAGGGGTGATCCGTTATGACCTGTATCTCCAGGGAGGGTCTTAAGAAAAAAAGTTTATTGGAACTTGTCGTAATATTTTTAGGTTTTCATTAGATTCCGAGATTGCCCACATACTTCTGGGACACCCTGTATAAATGACAAATGACAAAATCTCTCTTTACCATCCAATCGAAACTATTCTGTATACGTTTAGGTATACGACCTTTTCTTAAATTTCATGCGAAATATTTACAAAATAGGAATCCAGGTCCATTACATATAACATACTTCGAAAAGGTTTGATTACGAAGCGTCATTTAACTCATAATCTGTTATCTAAGTATTAAAGTATGTATCAGTTTACATGAAAACACACCTCATTTCATTTGCAATCGGTAACTTATTCAAAATTACGGCGTTTCCTGAACACAGATGAGTTATTTTCATCATAACGGTATTACGATTCTCCGGTACTTCCGCATTTAATTGTACCACCATAAATCAGTGACATGTACCTTTGAAATGTAATAGTTTTAAGGGGAAAGCTCGTCTTGTAGTTAATGAGGGTATAAATAAAAAAAATGAGGTTTGATACCATTTGTAATAGGTTACGATAAATAATTTTGAAAATTACGTGGAATCTCTTTTTACCTTGAGGGAAGATATTGTGCAGTTTGCGTCTCCGTTGATTTTTTTTTTTAAGTTTTACCATTGTCAAAACGCTTATTACAATAAAAACTAAAAAGAACAAATAAAAGTCATTACAAATACAAATCATAAAAAAAAAGAATATAAACAAAGTATTGGATCCGATATAATTCGTACATAATTTATTTAAAATAATAATTTTCTTTTTAGTTAGATACAGCGGCGTAGATAATTTAATTTTCTGGGTATATATATATATATATATATATATATATATATATATATATATATATATATATATATATATATATATATATATATATATATATATATATTATATATATATATATATATATATATATATATATATATATATATATATATATATATATATATATATATATATATATATATATATATATATATATATATATATAAATATATATATATATATATATATATATATATATATATATATATATATATATATCTGAATTATATTTAATAAAATCTGAAAAAACGTAATTATTACGATACTTTAAAAAAAAAGGACTCTCCTGATTTACACGAAAATGTGTAACGATCCAAAAAAACAAAAAATTAAAGGAAATACTTAATTGCTACCAGAATTTTTATTCCTTTACCCCGGGCCCAAAACATATAAAGGCTAATTACAAAAAAAGATTTAAAAGTTTTTTTTGTCAAAAATATCCTATATTACAAAAAATTATAAAAAATGCAAGAAATGTAAAAAAAAAAAAAAAGAGATAAATCTTTTTAGGGGTTTTGCAGAAATTAAAAAAAAAAAGCAAAATAATTCCAAATTTAACAGTAAAAAAACTTTTTTAAAAAATTATTATTATTATAATATTTTATATAATTTAAATAGAATTTAAAAAAGGGTTTTTGAAACCCATTTTTATTAAAATTACAAATTTGGGAAATTTGGTTTTTAATTTTTTTTCAATTTAAATTTTTATATTTTATGTGTCTCGAAAAAGGGGGACACCGCCAGCGAAACGGGATATACGGATTTGACGTTTTCCCTTATTTCTTTTTGAGATCCGTTAGTTCAACGGAGTCTAGGGGAGCAGGCCAATCCAACCCCGGGACCAGGGCCGAAGGGGCCCTTTTGTAAAGGTTTTTTGGCGTGAACTTAACGAGGAACACAAGGGGTTTAAAATTAAATTTGTTTAAATCCCCCAAAAAAAACCAAATTTGAAAAAATTTAAATGTATTACTTATGACCAATTATGACACTAAAAGAATTTTAAAATTTTAATTTTTTTTTTTTGACCCTTCGCAAACGCCGGGGTAGTTTTTTTGTCTATTTTCAAGGTATAAAAGAAAAGATAGAACTGCCCAAAAAAGTTTGTGGAATAATTAATATAAAAAAAGAAATCCGAAATTTTTTTGTGTCACCACTGAATCATTGTGCACTAAATTAAAACGACCAAATGTTTAAAAATTTATCATTCCCTTTTTAATCCTTTTTTAATTTTGTTTTTAAAATTTTTTAACATTGGAATTTTTCCCGAGTGAATTTTCCTGACTGCCATATATCCTTTTTTTAAATTTATATCATTTAAAATGTTTAAAAAAACAGACGCAAATATGCCGGGAATTTGGGGTACTTCCTGTCTGGGGCTAAAATTTTAGAAAATCATTAAAATTTAAAAAACATAATAATTTTTTAAAACTGGGATTTAGAAGTATAAGGCAATTGGTTTCTGTCAAAGCCCCTTTTTCCCTTTAAAAATTGGTTTCGCAGGTTCGCCCTGTCACTTGATTCAAAAAAAGATCGTTAAGAATCATTTAAATTGCCTATTTAAACGACAAGTCAATATTTTTTGGGTCCCGACAGGAAAATACTATTCCCCCGGGAAAAAAGGCAATCCCCGGAAATTTTCCCGTTTTTGGAACAAAAAAAAGGGGGCTTTGAACCCCGCAAAGTTAAAGAATTTATTTTCCTATTGGGGGGTTTGGGGGTAGTGTTTTTTAATTACTTTTATAATTGTTTTAATAATTTCTCATTTCCTTTAAAAAGGGGGGCTGCGCCGACCCAAAACGGCGGCCAGGGCCCTCCAGGGCCGCTCCCCCGGCATATATTTGAGAGGCAAGGGGGAAACCCATAAAAGCTAGTAAAAACTGCAGGCTTTCTTTGAGGCACCAGTCCAGGAATGCCCCGCCCCAAAACGGGGAATGCCCTCAACAAAGACAGAAACCTTCATACCGGCCCTTTACAGGTATTTCACCCACGGGGCGAAAAAGGGACCGGGCCGACAGGTTGGCACACCGATGCCCAAACCAACATTTTGGGAGCGGGAATGATGGACAGATGACGAGGACAGTTTTCCTTCAGCCGGGGCCCCCGCAACCATTTTTTCAAGCGGAGCTATTTGCTAAGAGGTATGTTGATCGCTGGGATCGGCACGCACATAAGACATTTAAAAATTTCCCGGATAGTCGGCAATTTTGGCCTTGACCAAATTTAATTAAAAACCGTCGGGAACCCGCAAGGATGCGCTGAAAAAGGGGTAAAAACAATAAGGTTTGTTACTGAAATCCCCGGACACAAGGGCCCCAGAGGGTCATGAATACGCAGTTTTTCATTCCCAAAAGGGGGACGGAAAAAAAATTCAAAAGGGCCCCTTTACCGGTCATCGGTAGATCTTTAAGGCCAAGCAGCCAAAAAGTTTGGGACACAAAGAGAAAATCTTCGGGTTTCGGCATTTTTCCCGGGGTTTGACACCGAAGGCCTTCGCGGCCCCCCGGGAACAACAATGTAGTATCAAACTCCCGGAGCAATCAAGGGTACACCGGGACTGTAACAGGGGAAACCCCGCAAGGAAATCCCAAATGGGCCGCGGAAGACCCCGGGGCCGCATGCGCATGGGGGTTTTAATCGGCAGAACACATCCGTATTCGAGCCCAGCAATGTCAGGGACTAAGATTAATCCTCGGCAGACATTGTTGCCGATAAAACCCCCAACGGGGATCCCTTTTTAGGGGGGATTTCGGGAGGAGGGGAGAAAAAAAAAGGGTTATAAATAGACCGAGGGTGCGGCAAAGATATACCCACTCCCCCTTTAAACCTCCCCCTCTTTTAATGCGGGCTTCCTTTTTCCCAAAAATAAATATTTTGGGAATTGACTAAAGAAAAAATAGTAAATGGAGTACCTAAAATTTTTAGCCTTAAAAAAAGGTTATTTAAAAATAAACCGATTTCCAAAAAAAAATTAACTCAAAATTTTAAAGCAATATTTTTTATATAGCCAGAGACGAATTTAAAAAAGGTAGAAATAAATCATATATATATATATATATATATATATATATATATATATATATATATATATATATATATATATATATATATATATATATATATATAATTTATTTCGTTTTTTTAAATTTTCTCTATTATAAAAATATTGCTTTTTTTTTTTAATTTTTTTTGGGGTCGGTTTATTTTTTAAATAACCAAATATAAAATTTTGGGGTCCATTTACTATTTTTTTTTTAAAAAAAATAACTTTGGGAAAAATTTTTTTAAAATAGGTAGGTTTTGTGAGTGGGAATTTTTCACCGCGACCGATCGGTCTATTTGGCCCCTCCCTTTTTTATTTTTTCTCCCCCTCCCAGACTCCTAAAACTGATGATCCTGTTGGGAGAGAGATCTTTCACCTCCCGGCAACAAGGGGTCATTGCGAGGAGGAATTCTAGTCGAATTGCTGACGAAACAGTTTTGTTCTGCGATTCATCCCCTCCATGCCATGCGACTCGCCCGCTAGACGTCTTGTGCTTGGTATTTCAATTCAGGGCCCGGACCGTGTACGTCCCTTGATTTTAAAGGTGCCCTTTTATTTTCCCGTGTTTTAAAACATTGTTGGTTCGGGGGCTTTGGGCCTTCGAGTGTCTGAACCCGGAAGTCCTGCCAGCCGGGGTTTTTTTTTTTCCCAAGGGGTAATCTTGGCCATTATAAAATTCCGATGACCGGTTCGGCCCCGGTTTTTTTTCCGTCCCTTTTGGGAATGAGGTCTGCTTTTTTCCCTCTGGCCGTCGTGTCCCGGATTTGTAAAAATTTTTTTTGACCCCGTTTGGGCACGCATCCTTGCAGTTCCAGACGGTTTTTGAATTGCACCGGATGGATTCAAGAGCCTTAAAGTTATTGACTATCGGAGAATATTTTAACTGTCTTACGTGCAGTGCCGATCAACCAGCGATCTAGCACATCTCATTAGCAAATAGCTCCGCTTGAAATATGGTTGCGAGAGTGCCCAGGCTGAAGGAAAACTCTGTCCTCGTCATCTGTCCATACATTCCAGCTCCAACACCGTCGTTGTTTTGGAGCCATCGGTACCGTAGATGTCAGACCGGAGCAGGTGTCGTTTTTCGACTTCGAGTCCTTCCTTTGTGGGTAGACTACACTGTAGAACCGGTTGAATTGGTTGCTGTAGGCATTATGTCGAGGGCATTCCCAGTCTGTCACAGGTCAGGACATTCCTGGAGAGACTGGTGCTCTCTATATGACACGCCTGCAGTTTGTTACTGACCGCTTGATAGAGTCTGTGGGTTGCCCACCTTCCTCTCTCTCTCAAGTAAATATGCAGAGGAAGTTATGTCCTAGGAGGGCTTCCATGGCCAGCGTTGGTGGTCGAGCGCAGCGCCCCTTTTATTAAAGTAAGTATTAAATATACTAAATCATAATGTAAAATTAAAACACTACCCCCAAAAACCCCTAAAATAGGAAAACAATTGCTTTAACTTTGCAGCATTCTTATGCCAACACTTTAATCTAATATTTGCTCTCCTAAAAACTTTGAGAAAATCCGTTACCAGGGATTGCCTTTTCACGGGAGAATATTATTTTCAACTGTCAGGGACCAAAAAAAATATTGACTCTGTCGTTAAAGTAAGGTAATTTAAATGATTCTTAACGATCTTTTTCTGAATCACAAGTGACAGGGCGACCTTGCAGAGAATACATATTTTGTAGGGAAAATGGGGCTTTGACAGAAACCGGTTATGCCCACCTTGCCGATTTATACTTCTATAAATACCTAGTTGTACACGTAAAAGGAAATGTATTATTTTTTGTTAATATTTGAATGATTTTCTATAATTTAGACCCAGACTATGGAAGTATCCCCGAAATGTGCTGGCAATAATTTGCGTCTGTATTTTTATATATCTTTAGTTTTAAATGATATAAACTTATAGAAAAGGATATATGGCAGTCAGGTAAGGATTCTCCACTCTGGAAATTCCAATGTTAATATTTTTATAACCTAATTAAAAAGGATTAATAAGGATGATCAATTTAAACATAATTGGTCATGTTTGAATTTAGTGCACAATGATTCAGTGGTGACACTAAAAGAATTTCGGATTTCAATTGTTTTTATATTAATTATTCACACAACGTTTCGGGCAGTTCTATCTCTTTGCTGTTTATACACTTGAAAATAGACAGAGACAAAACTATCCGAAACGTTGTGCGAATGATCAAAGTAAAGTCAATTGAAGTTTAAAATTCTTTTAGTGTCATAATTGGTCATAAGTAATACATTTGAATTTTCAAATTTGGTTATTTTTAAGGATTTAAACAAATTTAGTTTTAAACCCCTTAATTGAAAATTCCTCGTTAAGTTCACCCCAAAAAAACCTTTACATAAAGGGCCCTCCTTCGTCCTGGTCCCGGGGTATAAAGATTAAGCCTGCTCCATCCTATTGACTCCGTTGAACTAACAGATCGCCTAAAACAGAAATAAGGAAAACGTCAAAAATCCAAATACCTATCCACGTTTCGCTGGCAAGTCTGTCACCGTTTTCGAGACACAAATAAAATATAAAAAACTTAATTGAAAAGTAAGTTAAATTCAAATTCAAATTTGTACAATTTTAATAAAAACTGTAGAGATTCTAAGATTGTTTTAAATTCTAGTTAATATATAAAATATTATAATAATAATAATTGTATTAAAAGTTTTTTTTACTGTTAAATGGTTGGAATTATTTGCGTTTTTTTTTTAATTTCTGCATAACCTAAAAAGTGTTCTCCAGATTTATCTGCTATGTTTATTACATTTCTTGCATTTTTTATAATTACTGTAGCTATGTAGAAGATATATTTTTGACAAAAAAAAAACTTTTTAAATCCTGCTTTTTGTAATTAGCATACATTTATATGCTTTGGCTTTAATCGAAATAAAAGGAATAAAAATTCTGGTAGCATATTAAGTATTTCCTTTAATTTTTTGTTTTTTGGATCGATTTTTACACCATTTTCAGTTGTAAATCAGGAAGAGTCACTTGTTGTTTAAAAAGTATCAGCTAATAATTACATGTTTTTTTCAGATTTTATTAAATATAATTCAGATTTGTCAATATTAAAATCGGTCTTTTATTAATCGGAAAATACAGGGTAATTCATGAGGAAATGTCAATACTTCAGGTACGTAGTCAGGGTTCAAAAATAAACATAAAAGTCTATACGAATATGGGCCCGCAAGGCCTTCTTTTCCAAAATAAAGGGTGCGAAAGTTTTTATTTAATCCTTATATTTTTCAAATTAGACCTATAATAACGTAAATATTGGAGTAAAAATTGGTATTCGGGGGTTTTTTGGGTATGACGGATTCGAACCTAATCTTAGTACGACTCTTACTTGTAGCGGTGCCGCTACACGTCTTTTACTATTTTGAACAATCACAACTTTTGGTACGGCCCTGTATTACATTTTTAAGTAAATTAAGTAATTGTTTTGTCATTTTTAGATCAAAAGGTATACCTGTTAAAAGTTGATATGAACAACCGTTTTCAAGATAAAAAATTACGACTCATCTGATTAGCATCATAGCAAAATTTAAAAAAAAAAATAAAACAAAATGTATAATTAAACAATATGTATTTTTATTTTTAATAAAATAATTGTCTTTAAATTGTTCAATTCAAAATTCCACCATTTACGTCTAAGCACAAAACGGAAACGAAGGCCTTGCGGACCCATATTTGTATAAACTTTAACCCTGACTACGTACCTGAAGTATTGACATTTTCTCATGAATCACCCTGTATAAATTTTAATAAACCTTTTTGATAAATTAATTTTAAGAAAATCTTTTTGGTGTAATATATCATTATGTCATTTACATAATATCATTGCTAGATCCTTCTTATATATTGTTAATAAAACGATTTTAAGACATAATAGTGTTGCTGTGTGATGACAGAAATAAATAGTTATATGGTAGCACCCCTATATAAGAGAAGATTCTAGTATTTTATTAGAGTGTGTTTTAATTGTCTAATCTACGTATGGCAAAGTATAAAATTGTAATAATAATTTTTTTTTTACAACTTTGATTTTTTACGTTCCTACGTCTAAGATAAAATTTTTATTCCGAATTTTACGATTAAAAAAACGCATTTACTATATTATCAATTTTTCGATCCACTCTGTGTAAATATGCAATAAATTAATATAAATTTATGGTATTAATTTTATAGTTTTCAATTTTAAAAAATGTTAAAATTTACAGGGAGTTGTTTTTGTAACTTAATATTGGTAAATCCCATAAAGTTGACTTGCCAACGGGAACATTTACAAGCAGGTACGAGAAAGTTAAGTTTATAAATTGACGTTACAATTTGAAATGGTAAAGAAAGAAATTCAGATACTTTTATTTTTGTGTCTTCGGTCATTGTTGCGCCCTGTATAATATCTACACACATCCAAAATAAGTAAATAATTAAGTCAGGAGCCCGTTGGCTTCGGCGGCACGGCGACGACAATCAAAATATCACATTTCGGCGGCGGCATCGAAGTTGTTTGTGTGTATTATGCACCGTGCCACTGGCGCCAACCCGCACCTAATCGCACCCCTACGATGATGAATTTACTTCTTTTCCCATTTATATAAACAGAATAGGAATCTTCTTAAATATGCATTTCTACACATAGTTGCAAAGGTTTGTATATATGGAAAAATAATACGGTATTGGATCATTTTCAATGGAAACTAGTTAACGTGTAATTAGAAGTGTTAATTTATCATCAATTTTGATAGGTCTTTAAAATTTTGAATTATGTTTATTTATATAAAAAAATAAATACACACTCCTAATAAGATTGTTAAAATTTTCGGCAGGAACTCTGTCTCATTCTTGAATTGCCGCCAGTACCAGCTCATCCAGGGCGTTGTATTGCCCTTCCTATTCCTAACATGTTCCAAGCATGTTCAATAGGACTTTGGTCGGGAGAATTTGGTGGCCAATGCATCTATCCATCTATCTATCGTAGCATGGTGAGTTCCCTCGCTGGGGCCCTGAGCACTAAGGTCTAAGCCCATTATGCTCTAGTCCAAGCAGTCAAGCATTTCACCTCCGAATTTTTTATATATGCACAGATTTATTTAAAATTTTGACAGATGATAGATGGATAGTCGAAAAGCAAAATCTATATGGTGCCGATGTGCGCAACCATCCCTGGGGTGGATGCCACCCCTTTCTGGGGTTGGGCAATTTTTTACCCCAAATACCCCCAGAAATCGATATATGGGAAAATTTGAAGTAAAAAATGTCATGTCAAGTTTTTTCGCCAGATCAATGGTTTTTGAATTATTCGCAATTGAAAAGTGCGATTTTTCGTTAAAAAAAACTCATTTTTCATTGTTTTTTACGCATAACTCTGTAATTATGCTTTTACTGAAAAAAGTGTAATGAACAAAAATGAAGCTTATAAAAAAACAAAAAAATTAAGCTATTTATGAAGATCTTAAAGTTCTACCTAAGGCAAGTTATAGCTGCTTAAAGATCTTTCATTTTACGTGATTAAGTACTTAACCTCAAATAACGGAAAAGAGGTACATTTTTCAACAAAAAGTCATAAAATATTTTTTAAAGAGCATAAAAAGACCTTTAAAATGAGCACCTATAAAATTCTTTTTGACTAAAATTTCAGTGAGATATGGTGTAAAATGTAAAACTGAAAAAAAATCGCAATAAAACTAATGTCATTTTATTCAAAATCAAAATTAAACTTATTCCTTTTACCAATTACTTTATTACTCATAAGTGATGCACAGTTTTAAAAAAATGAGCTTAAATTATATGTTTTTTTTTGTGATTTTTCAAAAAAATTTCTTTTTCTCACTTTAACTCCAAAACCATAAGAGATACGAAAAAAAAATAAAGAGTAGAAAAATTTAGCATTTTTTATGACTATTATTTTCCTCTTTTTATTTTTTTTTGTGGCATAAAAATTGACGGAGTTATAACTGATTAAAACTTTCACTATAGTGCGAGGACTGCTTTTCCGCAGCTCTTTGACCCTTTACCTATAAAATATAAAGGGTCTCAAGCCCTTCTAACATACGTAGGCTTGTAGCCCTGAAAATTACCTTTAAAATGGTTTTTGTAGGATGTGATAGCTTCAAAATTACCAGAGTTACACAAAAAATAAAATTTAAAATTTTAAAGCAGATAATGAATTTTTATTCATGAAGAATGTACATACAATGAAATACTGAATGTCTTTGAATAAACTTTTTCATTTTATTTTGGCAAAGGGTGGTTCTTAAGGGTTGGCACGATGTAGACAATTAAAAATTATTTCGTGTTCAGAGAATAAACTTTAGAACCAACAAAATTTAAAATCCAAACATCAGTAGTCATTAAAAAATATTTTTTTATTTTATTTTTGTCAAAGGGGTGGTTCTTAAGGGTTGCTAGGGTGTGGACAATTAAAAATAATTTCAAGTAGAGATAATAAACTGTAATACTAAAATTACGCAAAATCTAAAAATTGGCAGTCATTAGATATTTTTTTATTTCATTTTCTGCAAAGGGGTAGTTTTTAGGGCTTGAAAAGTGGTAACTTATAATTTTATTAAAATGCTATGAATTTTTTTCAGTAAAACTGCAATTGTAATGTTACAAATCTTTAAAAGATTTTTTTCTATATTATTTTCATCAAAAGGGCAGTTTTTAAAGATTCTTAAGGGCTGATTCAAAATACACCAATTTTATATTGCACAATACGTTAGGAAATTTATCCTACATAAATAAAAGTTATTTGAATCGAAAAAAAGCCGAAAAACCTATAAAATCTATTTTTTCAATAAGGGGTGGTTTTCACCCCTTTAAAACAATTTGCACACTTAGCGCCCATATAGATTTTGATATGGAGGGTAAGATAAGCTTAATTCCAAATTTTCAAGAAAATCGGTGGTGGTCCGGCGGACCACCAGTGGTCCGCGGAAAAATTTTACTGGTCCGCGGATAATTTCCATTCGCGAAGGAAATTTACTTATTAAAAAATAAAAATAATAACTGAATTTTAATTTATAAAATTACGAAATAAAAATATCACTGGTCCGCGAATTTTTTTTACAAATTTTACTGGTCCGCGGGCCAAAAAAGGTTGAGAAACGCTGTTATACACCAACCCTTAAGCATACACAGGTTCCGTCACCCTGTACTGTCCCTTGCTGTCATTCTGCTTACTAGAGCGCCATTTCCTCACTAGTGATGCGAGTCTGTTAGTGGTAGGAATCTTATGTCATTTAGTTCCAGCCATGCCGTACCTAGACATTTCCCCCTGATGTGCCCTAGTGCTGGGCAATTTCTAAGTATAGGTATGGCTTCCTCTCTTCCCTCTCCACACCATCTACATGTATTTGTCTCACTTTTTCCTATCTTGTTAAGATAGTGTCTATTTCTACAATGACCTGTCAGTATGCCTGTCAGGTTTCTTATTTGCACCCTATTGAAGTCCTTTATGCTCTTCGGTAGGTCCTTCCATAGATCTTCCCCAATAATAGCCCTTGATTGTCTGGCTTCTGTCTTTTTCCAGTTCTCATCGAACCGTTTCTCTATCCATGTTGCTATCTCTGTCATATAAGTGTTATAAGATATTCCCACGGTATATTCAGGTCCATTGTCCTCAGCTTCCAAATTGGCGAGTTTTTCAGCCATTTCATTCCCCGAGATCCCTTTGTGTCCAGGGACCCATTGCAGGGTGACTTTGGCAGTTGGCCAATGCAAACGGGCATTGTTGGTTTCCATCCAATAAAATAAAGGCATTTTCAAATGCTTGTCGTTGAGAAAGGGCGAAGGGCTAAAGAATAAGATTATTTATGGAACATTTTCTTACCTCATTCGACACGCATACTTCGAAACTGAAAACCTACATCTTAGTTGGTCAAAGTAGATTTCATT
This sequence comes from Listronotus oregonensis, assembly GCA_019359885.1. Taxonomy (NCBI): domain Eukaryota; kingdom Metazoa; phylum Arthropoda; class Insecta; order Coleoptera; family Curculionidae; genus Listronotus; species Listronotus oregonensis. Next base: position 21,465 of record JAHBCN010003629.1, on the reverse strand, counting down.
TATCACTCTTTTTTTGTTAAACAATTTATTCTTCTAAATAGTGTCACTAGCCAAGGTTCTAATCCATAGTGACACATATCAGAGTTCCTAAATTCTAGTGTCATGTACGGAATCTTGCCTGTACATTTAAAGTCGCCAATTCCTTTCGGCTGTGTGCAATCAATTACACCACTATTAATGAGGAAACTGATATTACCATTCCTGCTGTGCCTCGTTTTCTTTCAATGGAAATTTGATCTAAAGATTCATAACGGATCAAAATGTTTTTGAAAATGTTGATTTATAGATTCCTAGTTCTTCTGCAGCTCCCCTTTGGATATCAAAATTTTCTTCAGAATATAAGTTGTCATTCAATCTACATGTACTTCTTCAAATCGGTAAAGTAATTTCAAATTTTGCCCATTCGGTTCTCTTCATTCTTTTTATTGCTTCCATGCACATACATTTACGAAGTCGGCCATTTTGTGACCCGCGACGGGAATGGTGTACCTAATATTAAGTAGAAGCAAACATTTTAGAGCATATGCTTAAGGTACACTAACGGCCATTAAATCTTGGGCAATTCTTTATTCCTTTCGTAAAATAGGCTTATGCCACCTTATACTGAATCAGGGGCGGCTCTAGCATAACTTTTAGGTGGTGCGAGATTTCATGGGAGCGCCCCTCCTCTCCTAACAAAAAACCGGCCTAGTGCGAGTCAGACTCCCGCACGAAGGGTTCTTTACCATTATCTACGAAAACGGCAAAAATCAGTTTTTTTTTGTATGGGTGTCTCCCTTAAATATATGTTTTATTTTAATTAAACTATAAAGTGAATAAATAGTCAAATATTCTGTGATTATTTCAAGCGTCTATCTATTGCCGTTATCAATGTCGAGCAAAAACGGTCAAAAAATCACGTTTGTTGTACGGGAGCTCCTTAAATATTTATTTTATTCTGTTTTTTAGTATTTGTTGTTATAGCGGCAACAGAAATACATCATCTGTGTAACTATCACGGACATGAGATACAGCCTGGTCACAGACGGACGGAGGGACAGACAGCGAAGTATTAGGGTCCCGTTTTACCCTTTGGGTATGGAACCCTAAAAAGAGCTTTTATATGTAGCTATGATTAGGTAACTTTACACAGACTCCAAAAAAAAGAACGTACTTATTTTTACATAGGTACGTTATTTGTTAAGTGTCTATTTTGTTGGATGGGAAATAAATAATAAGCAAAAAAATATTTTTGTTAGTGTTTTATTTAAGTAAAACGGGGGGGTTAAATTTTTCCTATCTAATAAAAATACTAGATTAATACTTTTCTAGCTTTTGTGCTTGCAAATTTTTTTTTTTAGATCGGAATAATTTAACCCCTGGGCAATATCATTTTCAATTGATAATAATGCAAGATCCGATAGTCTTTCTTGAGACATAGTGGAACGTAAGTACGTTTTAATTAATTTTAACTTACTGAAGCTTCGTTCTCCTTTAGCGACAGTTACAGGGATGGTCAGCAAAATCCGAAGCGCTGTCCACACATTCGGGAATATATCCTGCCAATCATTTTGTTTAATAAGTTGAAGAACTTTTAGTGGCTCTGCTGCTTCAAGGTTTTTCAATAATGGGTTTAGGCTTAAAAGTTCTTCAACCAATTCGCGACTAGAAACGCCACATTTTTCCCCATCGGTTAAAATGATTTGCAAATCTGCACAACCCTTTTCTAATAAAGACTTATCAGAAATTAATTTGATATTATACAAAAAAGACCATGTATTATTGAATTTAGATAATTGTCCAAACCGAATCACCAGTGCATTTTCAATAGTATCTATCATAGGGTAAAAGACGTTAATTTTAAATGGGTTTTTTTGAATCGACGAATCGGAAAAACCCACACACACATTGGATGACCGCGATGCTCGAAATATAATATACCAAATTTTTATGTAAAATAATATGTAAAGGGAAAAAGGGTTTTAAAACGATATGATATTTATATATAGGTTTTTTTTGGGGGAAGCCAAGTCAAAGAGAACATACAAACGTGCCGTTGCCCGGGGTACCGACAAAGGTCGCCGCTTTTTTTGCGAATTTTATCGATTTTTTTTTTTTGGTTCTGTCAGAAATATTAAAAAAAAAGGGGGCATCACATCATAAAAAAAAAGTTTTATTTTTAGTTTATTTGCTGTTTTCCCCCAAACAAAAAAAGGGGGGCGTGTATATTTATACTTTTGTGTGAATTTTATTAAATTTTAGAAATCACTGCAGTGATTCAAATCCCGTTTAAAATCACGGCGATTTAGAAATCACTGTCCCCTTTTTACCTTTTTTTAAAATCACCGTTTTTCCAACACTAATGTTTTAAAAAAAGAAATTTACCCCGCTCCCCGCACCGCACGGCCCCCCTTGCGCCGCCGGGAATTTGGCGCACACGATTTACATTCGATCAGTGGTCGAGCGTTTTCGGCGCCCCACACATTACGGCCCCAAAAGTGGTCGCACCGCTCGCACCGCCCGGGGGCCGCCGCTGTACTGAATATAAATCCGTTGATAAACCTAATAAAGCGGTGTCCGTTGTCCTTGTCAAAAAATATTTTTAAAAATGCCAAACTTAACTTTGGATCAAAAACCAGGCAGGAAACACACTTTTGAGAGGAGGAAGTGGTCGCCCCAAACTATCGAGCGAACAAGACAATAATTTAGTAAAATGTTTTGAGAAACCAACTATTTAAATCTGTAGTTACAGAAAAAACCGGAAAGCAAAAAATACAGGCCTCAAGGAATACGATTTGATAAAAAAATATACCCGGACACAGAGCTGGCGATTTTCGGAAATGTTTGGGGGTTTGATAAAATTTTATGTTATTTTTATCGAAGGAAGGTTTAATGGGAGGAATATAGATCTACTACAGAATATCATGTTCCTTCTGTACTGGATCAATTTCCGGACAGAAATTTTATCCTTCAGCAAGAGTTTTCCGTCCGTTCATACGACCCAGCAAATGATGAATTTTATGGAAGAGCAGAGTAATAGGGTTTTACCGTGGCCCGCAAGAGTCCGGATTTAAATGTTATGGAGAATGTTTGGGGCTTATTATTTAAAAAATAAATAGGAAAAGGTCGCTAAAGTAAAGAATTTAAGGATAAAATTTTAGAGGCGTGGAATGAGTTACAAGGTAATCTAGACTACGCCTGGGCTTTGGTCCATTCGATGCCTGGAAGGCTAAACTCTGTCTTAGAAAAAAACGGGGCCGCAATAAAATATTAAATTTGTTTGGAAGGATATTTAAGTTTGTTTGAATTTATTAAATTGTTAATTAATTTATTAATTTGTTAGTTTTTATCAAATATAAATTTTTTCCTTTACCTTTTGCTTTATTTATAGTAATTGAAAGTAAAACTAGGTAAAAAAAAGAGCGATTTACAAAAATTGACAGAAAAGTCAAAATTTCTCAAATGTTTTGCCCAAGATTTAATGGCCGTCACTGTACTAAGCAAAAGTAACACGTTAAGGAAATTCTTAAACGTAAACCGATGCTTATGCTCATAATACAGTTGTGAGCAAAAGCTTTTACTTACATTTTTAGTCATAAAATATAGAGCATATACTTCAAATTTGCGAGTAAATAAATTTCGGTATGGTTAAAACACTTTTCCTGCTCTTTTTTAAAGAATTTATTGGTGATTTTTGCCAGTTGTGGTGGAACAAAAATCATAAAAGGGTTATTGTAGAGAAAAAAAGGATCGTCCAATAAATTAAAAGCGAATATTTTAAGGCTTTTAAATATTACAATTTGATCTAGGGGTTGAAAAGAATGAGTATGTTTAAAAACAGCCCTGAGCTTGAATCTGTTTATGGCAGATTTAGCTTTGGCTATGGTCTATGTAGGAGTGAATAGTTAGAATCAGAAGCGAAGCTTATTTTAGTTGAATATATCAAAAAAGTCGGACAGAAAAAATGAAGTTTTGGGAATTTACAGAGTTTAAATTCTATAGAAAGTTTGTCTGAATTTTTACGCAATGGAGGGGATGGACGTACTCAAGGGGTGATAATTAAATAATTTCTAGTACTTTTAATGTGTGAAAAGATGCATACTTAGCATTCTTACATCATTACGTCACTTTTGTATTAAAGATAATTTTATTACATCATTACAGGTAATAATGTATTTCCAAAAAAAGACACTAGAGAAAATCTATTTATAAAAAAAATTTAAAGATCGCGAAACATAAATTACCGCAAGTCAAAGTCTTTTTAAAATATGGCGAGTGGCGCCAGTTAACTATGCAAAATATTTTTCACATTAATTTATATCGGCAGGTATTTATATATATGTAGTAATTATCTTTGGGTTTTAACGGTTTTTTAAAAAAATTTTTATGGAATTTTATGTTCTTCTTTGTATGTATTATTTAATAAATATTAATGGACAGAAACGTCTTCTTTAGTGTAGAGAAAGAAGATACATGTATGACTATTTAAATCAGTAATTGATTACCCAGAAATCCAAATTTTCGCGGACAAAACGTTTCTTCAAAATTCTCGTCTAGAAATTTAACAAGTCAGCATCGGAACAAAAATCCAATATAATTACACTATTTAAATAGCCCAAGAAAAAAAAAGCCGATCTGGCTCGAATGGTAGCAAATCCATTTGATTCTTTAAAAAAAAACACCAGTCAAAACATTTCTCCTAAATCTTTTCCACTTCGAACCTTCGAGTCAAAATTATTTCTAATATTCCTTCTATTTTTGCTGTCAATTCGACTCTTACAAAGAAAAAAATACTTGTATGGACTAGATAAAATAGTTAAGCACTATAGGGGCAGCCAAAATCGTGTCTAGTGTATCCAGAAGTTTTTACTAGAATAAACTTAAGTAGCTTAGAAACACATTTTGTTCTAGTATATATTTTTATTAAGTAGTTCAGTTTTCCTTTGTGGCTCAATTTTTAATTCTTCAGATATGCTTTCGAGCGAAAAAATGTTTATCAACATTAACAGGTGGGAAAGGGCTAACAATGGCCCCTCAAGACCCGAAAAATGGGTTTCCCACTAATATCTGTCAAAATATGCGAATTGGAGAATTTTTGTAAAGACAAAAAATAAAGATCGCCTTGTAATCTACAAAAATGGTTCTTATTTTTTTTCGAAAAATCGATAGTTTTCGAGATAACGGGACCCAAAAGTCCCATCATTTCAGCTGCCGCTCTACCGCTAGAAAGCCGCTATCTTCATGGATTTACTTATAAGCGGACGGACGAATTGTTCCATTACTCGGGCAATAATGTACATTTTTTAATCATTCAAAGATCATGGGAATATGAAAACCCGTACCTATCATTGCATATGAGTTTGGGTCCATTCTAATTTTTCTAGTATTTTAAAAACAGCGGTCAATGTTTGTTTTTCACAATATTTTGAGAGTATCCCATTAATTTTAGTGATGAGCAAAGCAAGACCAAGACCAAGACCGGGCTAGTCTTGGTCTTGGTCTTGCAAGCCCAAAGAGGGTCTTGGTCTTGGTCTTGGTCTTGCACCCCCCGGTCTTGGTCTTGCTGCAAGAGTCTTGCTGGTCTTGATTTTTTTGTTAGTAATAATTTAAACTAAGCAATCTTGAATAAAATATATATTTTTTTAATACTTACAAATAAATAAAGATGAAAACAATATTTTTTGCTTTAAAATTTTAAAATATACCAATGTTAACCTTACATGTACATTTAAATTATATGATTAAGCTTTTCAGTTCAAATAAACTTTTTATGTTCAAATTAGTCAAACATTTGCCGTCCAAATTTGTACAAATACTTTATAACCATTCTACATAATAATATACAAGGTGGCTCGATATGGAAAAGCTCGATATCTCCGAAACCGTTCATAATGGTAAAAAACTGAATATACAAAAATTATAGAAAAAAAAGGAGTAAAATGTAAAATTATTTTCTATTTCAGAATTTTCCGCAGAATCCACTACCACTCAAGAAAATTTCTTTATTTTTAGCTTTTAACCTAAAATAGAAAAATTATGGCAAAAAATTCGTTTAAAAAAATCGCTTCCCTGTATATTATGCTGGAAATTCTTGAACTGTCATATAGGTACAATGTCGACGTAGATGGTTTTTTATCTATCATTTTTAGGTTTTGACAAAAATTACGTCATCATTATACTTTTGGCATTGTTTTGACTTTTCCGTCTAAACCGGAAGTGAAATTTAAAATCCATTTATATAAAAAGTATTCCTATAGGAGCAATCTAATGATGCCACTTCTTATAGTGTGGCACAAAAATAATGTATTTCTGGATTTTGGAAATTTTTGATCCACCCTGTAAGTGGCATCACTAGATAGCTAATTAAAAAAACATTAGGAATAGGAAAGTAATTTTAAGATTCTATAACTTTTGTACTTCTACTTTTTCTCTGTCGTAAACGGTTTTGGAGATATCGAGCTTTGTCGGACCATTGAGTCACAATCTTATTATTTTTGAAACATGTTACTGAATCTACTAGTTATCGTTGTTAAAAAATTTCATAAAAAAACGAAGTAACCGGTTTAAATATTATTTTATTAAAAAAACCTGTTACTCATAAAATAATCGCCTTTTAGGCAGTTCTCGACACATTTTATGTCATGTCTAATACCTCTGTATATTGAATATGAAAATTGAATATTATAATTTAAAAAAAAGTGATAAAAGTGCAAGAGTCTTGCAGGTCGGTCTTGGTCTTGCGTAGTCTTGCACTCCTCGGTCTTGGTCTTGGTCTTGGTATTGCATACCCCGGTCTTGGTTTTGGTCTTGCAAGGGAGAAGGCGGTCTTGGTCTTGCTGCAAGACCAAGACCAAGACCGGTCTCGCACATAACTAATTAATTTATTAATATTTTTTGAAAAAACGGTTTGTTATTAACATTTCTTTTTATAATTAATTTAAATTTACCCACAATATCCAGTGTGAAATGTTATGGAATTTTCTACGGCTATTTTTGCGAAAAATATTGGTGTTGCGAAAAAAATTGTAAGGACTTTTTTTGTAAATTTCGAGGTGATTTTCCTTTTTTGTCTGAACAAAAATTCTTTAATTTGCATATTTTGGCAGATATTCGCGGAAAACTCATTTTTGGGACTTTGGGGGGCCATTTTCAGCGGGTTCCCACGTCGGTATCGTGATAAACTTTTTCTCGCTCGAAAGCATCCGCGAATGCCAAGAATTGCGCCACAAATGAAAACTGTACAGTTTTATTTATTTTGTTATATCAAAAATAAAACTGCTATCGTAGATTATTTCTAGACTTATGAAAATAATATGCCATCTAAAGAAAAATATTTTATCTGATGCAGGAAAAAGGCTTTGGTAAGGTAGATAGGAACATTTACGTATTAGACCAAATTTTTATCCACAACAGACCATTTTATTGTGTATTAAAAGATAATTAATACGTTTTTAGTAAAAGTGGCATAAGGTAAACTGAAAAATAAGTTATTTTAAATTAAACAATAATTAAAATAATGTAAGTTTTTCTTTTAAATATTTTGGCAATTTTTGGGAACTTTTTTTATTAAAAAGCTCCAAGAATTGCCAAAATGTTTTAAAGAAAAAATTTAACTATTGTTTTAATTATTGTATAACTTACATTTACTCAATTTTCACATTTTTTAACCTATCCGACTTTTCCCATAGACGCGCCAATTAGTTATTGTGCAATTTTAAAATATTTCACCAACTATCTGATTTTGAAAAAAGTTATTAATTTTTTGTGTGCTTGTTTCTTGTGTTTGTTTTTAAAATATTATATATAAATAGCAAATTAATAGACTTTTTTCCAATATGGCAAATTAAAATCTGGCAAGCAGCATTAATCATTCCTTCAAATTTAAGCATTAAAGTTAAGCATTTTCTTTTTCCTCTAGAAAGTTTCTTACTTTGCTTAAAATTGTCCAGTTGGAACAGCCTGTACCTATATAACCTAAACATTGCTAGACCCACATAATTATCTTTTTAAATTCAACTGAATGTATAACACATATCGCTTTTATTATAGCAAATAAAACAAATATATTTCTTAGGGTTTTTCTTTAAGTGTTGTAAAAAAAAATACGGAAAATTAAATTACCTAAACAAACAAATTATATTCTAATGCAACAGTCAACAGGGCAGTAATTCTGGATAGCTGGAACTCCTTTCGTGTGCAATCTATGCCCAGGAAAGAATCCAGAAGTCTCTCTTTTAATAATAAACTCATATGCTATGTTAGTTCTTTGTAAGCTAATAAAAAAATGCATTAAGCCCCAAATTAAAAAAACTAAAATATACATACTTAAGAGAGTACGGATTTTGTTGGAGTTCCACCCTTTTAACTGTTACCAAATTAATCCTAAGCTTCCCCCAGCTTAGTATTGGCACCCTATTTTTTAAATCATGAACTTTCTCTCACGATTAAATTCTTTTATTGTTTCGCGTTGGTAGTACTCTTTACTTTTATATTCAGTTAGTGTAGTAAATATGAGACATGTCAAAAATTGCATTTTTAACAAATAAAATGTCACAATGTAACATATCAAAAATAATATGTGTCAACATACAATGGTAAAAAAATATGATACCATCAAAAAATGTATTATAAACATTTTCAAAAACTGCTGTTGTCATATATATGAAAAAATATCAAAAAAGTATTTTTTTTTCAAAACACGGTACATGTCACAAATAAAACATCTCAAAAAAACGACATCTGTTAAAAATAATCACATCCATCTAAAGGTACAGCCGTAAAATATTTATTATCTGTCAAAAATACCCCTTTTAGATACATTTTGAAAAAAAGATATTATATTATATCATAAATTACGCCAGACAAAAAATTTTACAACTAAAAAAATAGCACTTTTAAAAATATAAGTTGTATCAATAGTTATATACTTTGTAGCATAGTGGGTTTTTACTATACAGTGTGGGGGGCCATGGCAGAATAAAATTGAGACCCAAACGGAAAAGTTTACTGTTTCTACTTTTAGTGATTAAATACATCTGAAATGTAATTGGGGAAAATGAAAAGCCGCTTTAAGCAACCAGAACTAATCATGACCAACCAAGTTGGAGGGCTTTTAAATTTGCTTAAATTATCCCTACGTAGAAGGTATTAACAAAATTTTAATAATTTTTAATCTGGTATTTATCACGTCTAAGATACAATTGGAGAAAATAAAAAGCCGCCTTAACTAACCAGAACTTACCATGACCAACCAGAACTGAGGGCTTTTAAATTTGTCTAAATTCACCCTAGGTAGAAGTTATCAACAAAATTTTAATAATTTTCAATATGGTATTTATTACGTCTGAAATATAATTGGGGAAAATAAAAAGCCGCTTTCAGAACTAACCATAACCGACCAGAACTATGGGTTTTTGAATTTGTCTAAATTATTAATTATATTAATTGGGAAAAAAATAAGCCGCTTTAATAACCAGAACTAACCATGACCGACCAGAACTAAAGGGTTTTTAATTTTACTAAATTATTCCTACGTAGAAGTTATTAACAAAATTTTAATAATTTTCAGTATGATATTTATTACGGGCCGCAATAATTCCATCCTGTTTGGGTCAAACCAGGTAATTATTTATTACCTGAAAATTTTATTGAGGCTAATCCTTATTTTGGGCCGCAATTTGACAAACCCGTAGTGTGGGCCGTTTTGGTCATGCATGTATTGGGATCTTCAAAACTAAGATGGAAAAAACGATTAAGTGGATAAAGTTTTAAGGTATTTTCTACTTTTTAATTTTTTATCATTCGAGATATTTTAAAAAAACTAAAACGTGACATATTCTCTATCAAATCATTTTTTGTAGAAATCAATTATTACATCAGATCATTAATTTTGACGTTTCGGCTATTCTAAATCATCAACAACTTCTATTTTCTTATGTACACCACATTGGATTTTTGCATTTTTTAACCAACCATAAAACCATTAATATATATCAAGTTTATACTTAAAAAAAAAATCAAATTTCACAGCTTGATTTTGTTCTAGTAGGCCAGATACACCTTTAGATATTTTTCTTTGGGGGTCATGTTAAAAACAACATTTTTGAATTTGAACTTCTTTAAAAGTTGGCAGGACTTAAAGAAAGAGCTCTAGAAGTTTTTGATAATATTTACAGAAGTACAATTCCATGCGCGAGAAGTACTGTTTTAAAATATTAATTTATGTTGCCAAATAAAACAACATTTTGTTTAATAATTTAGCTCCTAATAGAACAACACGTAGTTCTACTCGTATACATCCCTTTGCAGTCCATCTGAAGATGCCCCAAACTTCCCACCTTGTTCGTTCTTTAGTCCCCAAAGTATCTAGAGTGTGGAACTTGCTGTCTGCAGAGGATTTTTTCTTTCCCCGAAGAAGTGACAGAGGAAGTATATTAGACATGTAAAAAATAACCTGTCAACAATATTATAATTATAAAAAATTAGATTTATTTCAAATATACCTTTTCAAATTTACATTTTTCAAATACATAACAAATGTCAAAATTATTTTTAAAACATGGCACATAAATGTAACACTAAAAAAAAACCTTAAATTAAAATACATATATTAAAAATAACATTGGTAAAAAATTAAGTACCTGTCAAAAATATGTTCAGTCATAATTCAAAAATAAGATAAAACATGTCATAAATCACGCCTGTCAAAAATATTGCCTTTGTCAAAAATATAACATTTACAAAAATATAAGTAAACTAAGTATTTTTTGTGGTTTGATGGGTTTTTAATAATAATTACAGTTAATTGCAGACCAAATATAGTCATTTGAGTTATTTCAGTTTGAACTCGACCCCTACAAACCAAGACTATTCTTTTAAAAACGCTCTTTAAATTCTTACAATGCGCTCAAAGCCTGGATTACGACACCTTTTGTTGCCAAAATCCCAAAATTAATAGTTTTATCACTTTATTACCTCATAAAGGACTTTTGTGACGCTTCTTATTGTGCTTCCCCCCACTTTCATCCCTCTTGAGCACGTGGTCAAACACCGGTACGGGGGTTGTAAATGTGCGGTGGCGCAAGACAATGACAAAAGTCGGCGATTTCGTGGCTCCTCGGCCACCGCCGACGTCTAGACCGCCGCCGGTGGCGCACGTCCGCATGGTATTTTACTGTACAGGACCGGAATCGGGGCTTCCCCTTGTTGTATTTCTTCTATCATAGTTTTCAAAAATATATGTGCTATTTTTTTTAGAAATATGCTATTGTAATAATTAAAATAAAATATATAATTTAGGTCATTTTTTTGCCAATGCGGAACTGACAGTGTTTTTTACATAAGGGAAAAATTGCTTTATCAAAGGTTTAATAAAAAGCGAAGATACAACGTAGAGTTGATAGAAAATACTAGGAACAGGTATTTTGGAACAGCTACGAGCGTGTAACAGTCCGGAACAGGTATCGTTCTTCTAAAATACTAGTTACAAAATACCAACCTCACCAGATGCAATATCGAGTCGGAACGATATTCTTACTTATTGTTATATTGTTTAAATATTTGAGTTGAGGCAAACGGCAAAGCGATCACCCTACATACTTGTTTCCGTACGGTGTAATATGTTGGGGGTAGTATTTTTATTTTAATTGGCCTTCATATGATATAAAAATCAATTTAAGCATTGAAATAACTAAACAAAGCAACTTTAATTTTAATTTTTTTTATATGCTTTTAATAACCTATTTTATATCAAATGAAATATATATATATATATATATATATATATATATATATATATATATATATATATTTTATATATATATATATATATATATATATATATATATATATATATATATATATATATATATATATATATATATATATATATATATATATATATATATATATATATATATATATATATATATATATATATATATATATAGGAAGACCGTTTATTGTATTTATTTGTTTAATGTTAAGTGTTTTGTTTTTGTGACTTTTAAGTTCTAAATGTTCATTACACAACAAAAAATGAGTGTTTTTTGTGAGAAACCCACTTTTTTTAAGATTATTTGTTATTACTTAAAAAAAATAATATATACCTGATGAAGCCCTTCCAGGCCGAAACGTCGTAATTGACAAAAATTATATGAAAAATTAGCTAGTAAGCAACTGTTTTATATATACCTGACCTTATCCCCAAAAAAATCCAGAAAATTTTGGAAAAAAGCATAAACTATATATATATATATATATATATATATATATATATATATATATATATATATATATATATATATATATATATATATATATATATATATATATAGTTATTTTCTAAAAAATACAGGGTTTACAGAAATATATCTTTCTCAAAAAAAAAACTTGTTAACCTCTACAAATAATATTAATATTTTTCTTGTGATTATAAGCTATTTAGTATTTATTATCATAAAGTATTTCGGAAAAAACATTCAAAATTATTTCTAAAAAACAGAAAACAGTTTACAAAAAAGTTATAAACAAGAAACAGACCTATCATAAAAAAAAAAACATAACAAATAAACTTCTTTAAAAAATATAATTAAGTGCCTTTAATTAAAGAAAACGTTAAATTCAAAAGAGGATTCAGTTTTTGAAGACATCTGGGTGGTCTTTTCATGTAATAAAGGCATTTAAAAAAAGTCTCTTGCATGGCACCGAGGTTGCTATCGCATTTTGCCATTTTCATTATTAATAATATGAAAAAAAATCCAAATAAAACTCGTCTTTTGACTCCTTGCGTGGAAAAGAGGAACATTTATTTCTTAGCCCGGTTAAAAGTATAAATAAACTGGTCTTGCAAAAATTTACGGTAAATAAATAAGCAAAATATAAAATCAAAATGTAATGGGATATGGAGAAAAGAAATAGCGAGATCCGTCGCCGTATCGAGTCACGCAGATAAAAAATGCTACAAATCGAAACTCTTCAAAGGTTTACCCATACATATTTTGCGTAGTGCTGACGTTGGCTTGCCTTATTATTAGGTATATTATTTCACTATTTGTAATATGCATATTATGACTAGATAACAGGTATAAAAATAACAGGTATTTGGAACAGGTATTCTCAAAAAATACTAGTTTGTATCAACCCTAAATACAACGTTCAAGCAGCTCTCTTTTAGGTGACATTACTTCAAAATCCAACAGTTTCTCATTAAAATCATATTCTTATGGTAATTTTTGGTCAAAGAACCATTTTTTACATTTTCAGTTTCATGGAACATAATGCGGATCATTTTTCGACAAAAAACATAAAAAAATGAAAAAATACTTTTTGACACTATCAAATGTTTAAAAATAGTTTATTGCCGTTGGTGTAGCATTTATTTACCGGTATTTTTAAGCACTCTCGATCTACTATTCTCCCTTAAGTAAAAACGTAAATATAAACTAACTTTGGGTATATTTTAGTTAAGAGTATACTCGCCTTAAAATTTGCTAGAAAATGGGACCACTTCGGTCCAGGTCCTGGGTATATTGAGCTGAGCCTGCTCAGCCCTATTAACCCCTATGAATTCAATCGCCTGCAACAAAAAAAACCCAAATAATCCAAAATCAAGAAAACTAGTCTACGTTTTGGTGGCAAGTCGGTCACCGTTGTCAAGATGAAATTAAACAAAAACAATAAAATGAAATTTAAACTGAATATTAAGAAGTTTTGCTTTAAAAGCTTAGGAAATTTTAAAGGCATTTTTACTGTTTATGGCGTTTTGTCATTGACTTTTGGATGTTTGGGTTTTTTTTTGTTGCAGGCGATCTGCTAATCCATAGAGGTCAATGGAGCTAAGCAGGCTCAGCTCACTATATCCCGGACCTGGACCGAATGGTCCCATTTTTAGCAAATTTAAGGACCGTCACAAAACTATAAAACATATTTATAAACTAACTTGTAAGATTTTTTGGCTTTTATTTTGTATTCTAGTTACCAAAATTTAATATTATTCCTTTCGCAAAGGCTAACTTGGCAACATATGTGGACATTTCTTTTAAAAGCAACGCTTCGATTATTTTTAGTTTGCTTTAAGAATATCTAGACAATGCGCTGTTGCCAGTGTCAAACCGGTGTTGGCAAATATTCATATCAGGAAAGTAATCACTGGTTTATTTATATTGTTGGCAAACAGTTTTGTAAATAAAACCGTGTATTTCTGTACGTGTCGGGTAAATATACCTTCTTAGAAAATTCCATTTTCAACTCCTAAATGAGGGTAGAAAGCAGCACATTTCCTCACTAGGTAGGTAAAATTTTTACCTTCCTGTTCTAGCCGAGCATGCTAATTAATTTACGTCTCGTCAGTGTCAATTTCTTAAGTGATTTCAAATCTTACTTAGACAAGTTTTTAATACGGGGGTTTATCCAAACAATTAAAACCACAATTTAATAATAGAACACAAAATTTAAGGATAATTTTCGAAAATTTGAATGAAAAGTCGTAGAAAAAATTATATACATTCCTTCAGAGTAAAGGCACTTTCCTCCCTTGTTATGTAAATAACTATTAAAAGTTCTAATCCAAGAAAAATACTGTTTTTTACCATAAATATCTAGGTGGTAACAAGACGAGGCTTTAAAAGGTTAAGATTTCTTTTTTTTTTAGATGCCTTTCGTTTAGATATATTGTAGGATGACGATTCATTTGGTTTAAAGGTTAAAACAATCCAAACTGTATTCCAAATTTCATTTTTCTCGATAAAGTTGTTTCTAGACTAGAGTCTCAACAGAACAACAGCTTAGTAAATTAAAAAAAGGCATTTTTGCTCAGAAAAATAAAATTAAAATTCGAAAAAACATTATGTATTTTATTTAGGCGAAGTAAAAAAAAAGATTTTACAACGTTGTCGAAACAAAAAAAAATATTTAAATTTAGCTTTAAAGCATTATGGATTGAGTAATAATACACAAATTACAAAAACATAATAAATTAGTATATAAACAAACATCCATCATTCATCGGCCTTGGATTGCGATCCGATTTTTAAAAAAATTCATTCCTGTCAAACGAAAAAAATACAACCATCAATAATAACAAATTATTAGAATACCATTCTGCAACATATTATCTCTTTTAGATAAATTTCTATCTCACTTATTTTCATATTATCGGCCATAACTTTAATATATTTATCGACAGGGAGCGGAGTGTATGCTAAACACTGCTAAATCGATTGCAGCGCTCGCTGTGGTCAAATTTTTGTTAAATCATGCTTGAGTTAAATGTAAACAATTAGATAAAAATATTATAAATGGTGGATAATAGTTGTTGCGTAGCTGAATGTAAGTATAGTGGCAGAAATAGTACCTGCAAATTTTATACATTTCCAACTGCTAGTTGGAAATTAGAAAAAAGGAAAAATGAGATAAATACATGCAGACAAAAAGTGTTGAATTCAAATTTCCCGCTTAGCCGAATGACTTTTGGGTTTCGGGCATATCCGAACAACTTTCAAATTTGACGTAACAAGATGAAAAATTTACTCGTTTCTTGTCGTGTACCGTTTGTTCCTGTCATTTCCTGTTTTTTAATAATTCGCGAGTTTTAAAAAAAAGTTTCTTTTTAATAGACTAAGTAATCAAGGCGTGTCGGCAGAACTGACTTTAGTATCTGTGTAGTGTTCTGTGATTGTGAATGGAGGAAATGGCTGTAAAGCCTTTAAGAAAGTAAAGTATATATTAGTGTTAAGTATATTGGAAAAGCCGTAGACTCGTAAGTTTGTCAGTTGATTTTTTTCTTATCGGGAAAGTTGCCGATTTTTGTCGGAGCCCGCCAATTTTTGAGTTATGACTCTTCACTGACATAACCTCAAAATTGCAGAAACATGTCTAAAATTTCGCCGATTTTCACTTAGGAGATTTAACCAGAAGATATTCTGACATTTGTAATGTTATCCAACAGTCATTTACAGTGCTGATCTTACACTGACCTGACAATTACCTAGTTCTGGTTAGGTTTTCTATTTTCGACGTAAAATTGTAAGTTTTCTTTATTATAAATGCGCCGTCGAACGGAGTAAAAAAGTCCGATATCTTAATTTTTCGATTTCTTATAGCTAATAATAGGGTGGACTCCACTTTCAAATTATTACCTTATAACTTAAAATGTTTTTCTAATTTGTATATTATTATTCACTCCATAATGCTTTAAAGCTAAATTTATTTTTTTTATTTAACGACGTTGCAAAATCTGATCTTTTACTTAACCTAATTACAAATACATAAAGTTTCTTCGAATTTTAATTTCATTTTTCTCTGTAAAAATGCCTTTTTTCATATATTTTTTTAATAAACTTAACAAAAAGTGTTTCTTTTATATTTATTTCTTGTTTTTTTTTTCAAATTTTTTCAAATCGATCGAGCCATTAACCTAATTTACTATAGTTACTTTTCTTTAAAGGTTTTCATTTTTGGAATTCTAAATACAATATCATCTCTATTTAATAGAGTCAACTAAATGATGGGTTTATAAATAACTTTCTTAAACCCTCTATAGTTTACCTATTTTGCCGAAATCAGTGTCAAAATAAAACAGATCCCTAAAAATATATTAAGAAACAAACAAAAAAGATAAACAAATACTAGTCCGCCTCTGGATCGTCGGTGGCGCCACTCCCCTCTCGCTCCGCTGCACCTCTTGCGCCGACCTTCACCGACCCCCGTCGAACGTCACCGACTTTAGTCTCTTTTCAACAGCGGTCGAGTACGTATCTCCACGGCGCGTAGTGTCGACTACGATTTCACTGCCCGCCCCCTAAAATAACTTCGCGACCCCAAGTAGTGCATTCAGGGTCCGAAATTAGTGTTTTTTAGTGTGATTTAACTGGGAAAAATAGCAATTGTGGCCCCCAAATGTCCTTTAAATTGTTGTTACCCGTGCCGCGATCGAAAGAGCCCCTTAATGTTTATGTTTCGACGTAGGAGAACGACCAATTTGACTAAGAAATTGTTAAGGAAGCGGAGGGCTAGTTTAAATGGCCCTGCGGTGGTGGAAAGGGGGCCCCCGGGGCAGGAGAGGGACGTGCAGGAGCTCCTCAAGACCTTACAGGTGATTTTTTTCTACATAAATTTAAAAAATACATGTTGTTTAGGTACCTTATTGTTTTGTCGTTACGAGAAGTGTAGCCTTTTTTATAAGAAACCTAGCTATTGTCTGATGGTTGTTTAATTATTAAAAGGCATTTAAATGTAGGAAAATAACTTCCCAGGGAATATGTAACTAATGTGCTGCTGTTGCTGTTACGACCTCAGGGTGAGTAGGTATTAGGTATACAGTATATGCACATTTGTTTATTGAAACCCTGCTACATACAGTATTTCCATTTTTTAAGGCTTTTATTTTCCTTGTACCTAAATGTACTTTTAACACTCACTAACACCTAAACAAATGGGTTTTTGCGATATTTCTTGGACACTTACCAATCAGTTGTATTTATATCTTGTTTCTTTTGCTTTAAACTGTTGTATTGTCAAAAATTAGTACCTATAAGGCTATCTAAAGGGTGCATCTCCAGAACCATTTAGAAGATGTCTATTTTTTTGTCTACTACATAAAACATAAGAGTAAACCACTAATTGTTGCAATACGAGCTTTATTTATTATTATAAATACAATACAATGTCCCAAATGAATTAGATGTCATGTTTTAACGAGCATTTTAAGAAATCGGTTGTGACAAGCTATAATGAGCTGAGGTCAATGACCGCTCAACAGGTTAGGTTAAGCTAGGTATGTTTTAGGACTTTGAATGAAATCTTATGAAATTTTATTTTTGTTTTTCTTATAAAATAATATACGTACATCATTGACTTGGTCACCCTTTTACTGATGTATTTTGTGTAAGACCTACTGTTTTTGTTTTTAGAAAAAAGGATTTGTAGCGATATAGACTCGTAAATTCAAATATTTAACGCTTTAGGATATCATTTTCCTGTGTAAAATTTTCTATTTTAAATTGTGTGAAAATTACATCACCTAGGTTAGTTCTGGTTATTTTTCTATTCTATTTTTTGTGCTCCCCGTTTTCTCAGAAAAATTCGTTGTTTTGCTAACTAGGGTTAATTTAGAAGAACCACACTAAGATCTTGGTAAATATTTTTTTTTAGTTTGACATAATTTTGGGTTCTTAATTAATTGTGTACAACTTGTGGAGCGAATCCTGTAATACTAGATTATGCGGTAATTATTTACAAGTGGGGTAAATCCTATTTTTGGCCATATCTAGGTGAAAAATTAACATTTTTTATTTTATTTTTTTTATTCTTCTTGTTTTTTCGGCGCATTTATGATAAAAAATGTCGAAAAAGGAAAAAATTAAATTTTGATAGCTTTTTTGCCTTTGAAAGTTAAAAAAAAATATCGGTTTTCATGTTTTTGGATAACATTCAAATAGATTTTCTTTTTTTTTATATTTTTGATAGGTTTATATTTTTTTGAAAAATACATAAAAATACGAACAATTTAAAAAAAGTTATTAAAAAAGGTAGTTTTACATCTAAAAAATGAACTTTGAAATTTCAAAAATCGGTCTCGCGTCTAAATAGCGGTAAAAATGTTGTATTTTATGTTATTGGATAAAATTTGTATTTTATCGTTTTTTAATGATTGATATATTTTTTTTTTTGAAAAACTCATTTTGACATAATTTTTTTTTAAATACTTTGTTTTTAAATTTAGATTGCGAAAAAAAATAATGATAAGCTTTGCAATGAGAATAAAAGTTATTTAAGATAATTTGCAAAAATAACGATTTTTTGAACTTTTAAAGTTGATTTTTTAATTAAAATATTAATTTTTTGATATTTTTGCTATCATCACCAAAAATTCGCCGTAAAAACAAAGAATTTAAAAAGAAATTATGTTGATCCATTAATTCATTATTTTTTATTGCCAAAAATATGGTTG
The DNA here is from genome assembly GCA_019359885.1 of Listronotus oregonensis. Taxonomy (NCBI): domain Eukaryota; kingdom Metazoa; phylum Arthropoda; class Insecta; order Coleoptera; family Curculionidae; genus Listronotus; species Listronotus oregonensis. Next base: position 2,537 of record JAHBCN010003629.1, on the reverse strand, counting down.
ACCCCTCGGTTGACCCCAGTTGTAAATAATTATGCAACATTTTAATATTTAAAAATAATTTTACTATGGGTAGGAACATTTCTAAAAACTGCTTTATTTGTCTTTATTTTGAGGTCCTTAGTATACTCTGTTTTGTTATTGTTGGTCGCCTCATTTAGTAGACAATTTTGGTAATTGTCACGAAAGTTGCGGAAACGCCAATTTTGACAATTTTTGGTATACGATAGTTTTTTGAGACGCTGTTTGCGAATCTAAAAGAATTTTTAGTCGGAAACGTTTCGTTTTTGAAAAATCCATCATCAAACTTGAAAAACAAACTAACCACATTTTCATTATTCCTCCATCTTCTTGCACATAATTCTTGATTTCTATAGTATTTTTATAAACACCTTCTAAAAACCTATTTTTATATTTATTTTATATACTTATTTCTTCCATTTAATTGCAAAGCTTTCCTTCCAAACGCCGCAGTCATGTAGCTGCAGGTAGTCTTTAGGAATTTTTTCAGCATCCATGACCGCAGAATTTGATAGTCAAACTTCACAGTTTAGTGGAAAAAATTTGTAAAATAAAACTAAAAAAAAGTTTTTAAAAGGTGTTTATAATATATTGTGTGCCAATTTAGTGTGAAAATCAAGAATTGTGTGCAACAAGGGAAAATATACTGAAAATAGGGTTAGTTTGATTTTTAAGTTTGATGATGAATATCTCGAAAACAAAACGTTCCCGACTAAAAATTTTTTGCCGCAACTTTCGATACAATTACCCTTTTTTTTTTCAAAACCTTAATCTAAGGTACCACCCTCGGTACCACCTTAGCTTTAGGTTTTGACAGCGGAACCACATCTATATGTCCTAATAACTTATTTGAAATATTTCTACAACAATATGGCTCTTAATATTTTTAGGTTTTTTACGCTCTATAATACCATAGTTATCATAATTAGCAGTATTAGACACCAGTGTTTAAAAAAAAAATACCTTGAATTTACCTTTTGTTCGTTTTTTTGGGCTTTTTGGTTTGTTTAGTTTTCTTTATAGTTCAGTAACTGCAGACCTGAAAGTACCCAAAACTGTAAATAAATCTGTACAGTTTTCAATTGTGGCGCAATTCTTAGGTCTATTATTTTTCCAATGTGTATACCCTTTATGTATTCCAAATTAGACCTTCTTTAGAATATTGTTCTTATGTCTGTGGAATGGCGTCTCCTACAACTCATTTAGAGAAGAGCTGTTCGTCTTATAAATAATCCCACGCTCACAGAAAAGCTTCGTCCTCTTGCCCACCGACGAGTTTTAGGGAGTCTGTCGCTCTTTTTTAGGTATTTTTACGGCTTCTGCTCAGAGGAGTTTCAGTATAATACCTCCTCTGGCAGCTTCCAACGGAGCAATACTTGGTGCAACTTTTATGCACCTTTTTACAGTTTAACTAGAGAGGCCCTGAACTTTCTGCTTTCGTAGTTCCTTCATCGCTAGAGTGACCAGACTATGGAAACTGCTACCCGCAAAAGGTTTCCCTTCTTCTTCCAGTCTCCAAATATTTAAGTCCCGTGTGAACAAACTCCCTCTCACCACACTTAAGACACCCATGGTACGTTAGTGCTTGGACCACAGCCTTCGTGGACTGTCCAAAGATAAAAAACACCTCTTTCAAATAAAAAAGTAGAATATGGAAGGAGCCACTCCAACTTCATTTTTTTAACTTGCACTCATTATTTATTTGCCTGTAAGCGACTTACACCTGTTTAAATATAACAGATTATTGTGGCACAAATATAATATGATTTACCCCTCGATTTACTCTATGTAACGGAACTGGTTTTTACGAGTTCACAACAAATAGGCCCGGAGAGTTTTCGTACTGCACTTGGAGAGTTGCATTTCCACCAACAAAACTATGTCTGTGGGGTTAATTGCATAAATATGAACCCTAATAGTGGTGCAATCAAATATTTGTACATTTATAATGACAAAAAGTCTATTTTAATTTTAATTTATTTCATATAATTTAAATAAAAGCATTATAAAATATCATAGTTTAATTCTTTTGTTGTTTCAAAAACTCCTCTAAATTTTTTACTATTGCCACGGCTTTTGTATTATTCCACAAGAAATCACACCGAATAAAAATACCAAAATAAAAACCATAAGTACCTAAGGAAGTTGAGTTATTTATTGCATTTTTATTTGGTATATTCTATATCATTTTAAGCTCGAAATTGTAATGGGTTTTTATCGATGTCCGGTCCCTAATAATTAGACACCTAATTGCGCCAGTTTAGTTGGGCCATCTCTCTCTATCTCTTATCGTAAACGAAATTCCAATGCATGTATGTAGGATATGTATGCATGAATGTGTAACACCCTATACGTAATGGAATGTCTGACATTTTATACTGGTAAACAAACAATAACTTTCGGGTTAGCATCACTTGCAACATTTCTTAGACGCACATATAATTTTATTCGGCACTATGGTTTTTATTTATAAATTATAAAAATCCAAATAGGGCTGTGGTTTCACAAGCTTCGCTAAT
>JAHBCN010003628.1:0-72770 GCA_019359885.1 Listronotus oregonensis | reverse complement strand
ATTATTTGATAAATAATTTAGTTAAGTCCCCAATTTTGTTGTCTTTGTCACTATTTTTTTTTAACTTTTTCCCTAGATGTATTAGATAATAATATTGTATTATGATGCCTTAGTCTTAAGACCCTCACAGATCTCGTTTTTTAGCGTTTTAATCGTGCCGATCAAAAGCGTCGATTAACATTGCCGTTTTGGGCGAAAACCAAACATCACCGTCGGTGAAAATTTCTGGCCGCGCTTGAAATCTTAATCGTCGATTCGTCCGTCTTCATTTAAAAACGTGGTGTGTTGTGGAAAGCATTTTTAATCGTCTTTTTTGTAACAAATAACCACGTTTCATTTATGTTTTTCAGTGAACAACTGCAGCTTTTAGCGATTAAGACGGTTTAAAATTAAATTAAGTGTAGGAAATAAAAGTTTTAATCATCCGACTGGCAATCTTAATCGGCGTTTTAAAAAGGGTTTAAAAAAGAACGATGGCCCTTTGGGGGCCCCTTTAAACCCCACTATTAAAATTTTTAGTTACAAATTTTATCAGTGGTGGTTTTTACATAAATGTTTATTACTATTAATATATTTAAATTACTGGCGATTTTAAAAAAAAAAGAACTTTAAATTTTCTGTGTTTCAAACATGTGCATTAAAACTTTTTTGTCAATTTTTTATTGTAATACTTACATTAAAATATTTGACTTAGGACACACCATATATCTCATACTGTATATTTCCCTATTCTAAAATACATGTATGGGTTTTTTTAATATAATTCTCTCCTTTTGTTTTTCAGATTTGGAATTTGAAACGATTCAAATAATATTGCCCCAGAACCTGCGCTTTATGAAACTGCTTATGTGACATCACATGGGGTAACTGTAGAGCTGGCTTTTTTTCTCTGATGGCCAACTTATTGCCACTGGCAGTGTTGATGCTAGTATTAAGATATTGGATGTTGATAGAATTTTGGGCAAAATCGGCACCTGACGAAATGGATCCATCCAGAGCACTTGAACAACAAGGACATCCAGTTATTAGGTAGGCATCTTTTTACTTTAATTTGAAACTTTTAATATTTATTTCTTTGTAAATAATAATACCCATCTTACATGCAATAAATTCTATATTATTAAATTGTCTGACTTTTTGGAGAGCCCCTCGAGCACGTCAATTAGTATTTTTCCCCGCGCATTTTTTAAGCCATTTGTGAGTATACAGGGTTAGTCAAAAAGTAGTTCAAGTGGTCAACTTTACATGGGGGAAAAGCAAATTTTTTTTATAATTGAAAAAGGTGTAATTACCCTTTTTTAAAAGGGGTTGACAATGTCGTTCACTGTCTTGCTGGTAGGAATCAATTTAAATGACATTAATATGTTTCAAAAAATACACAAAATCGATTTAAATGAAGCTCATTGTATTAAAATATTAATAATGGTAGAATATGGAGATAGATCTAGAACCCAACTGGGAATAGTTCAATTATTTAGAGGCTAACCTTGTATACTTAAATATGGCTTAAAACTGAGGAAGAAAATAATTTTACCTGTCCCGGGCATTCTCAAAAAAGGCAGAAAATTTTATAATATAGAATTTATCCTATCTTAGGTGTTTACTGTATATTATTAATTAAAAAAAAATAAATATTGTTTAGCTTATGCAAATGTAGGAAGTTAAAATCATTGAATTTAGGTTATTAATTGATTTAAATAAATTACCTTAGTGTTTCCCCTTTACGACGGTCATTGTGAAGTGTCCTGAGGGCGCTGGTGTTATCCTTTTTCCCCTTTTTTTCTATCCTGTATTAAAAAAATTTTTTTGGCAATTTCCCCTTTCATTCTTTTCCTCTTTACTATAAAAGGCGTAAAAAACCCCGGACCAGTGTTTAATTGACTCGATTTCAATTTATTTATTCATGTTAAAATACAATAGTGTTTACATATGTCAAAAAGGGAAAAGAAATAAAATTTAATTAGGGCTTATATTTTCAGGGACTTTTTTTAATCTACAATAAAATTTTGTGTTTGGAGTCAAAAAAAAAAAATAGAAAAAAAAAAGTACCCCAATATACATACATACAAACATACATACTGGGATGTAACAATGTCATTTTTAAACATTGGAATCGAATATTCATTTTTTGGTCAAAAATAATAAACTTTTAGTTTGATTATTATTTTTTTTATTTTTATTCAAGATGATGATTATCTAAACATTAAAAAGTTATGAAACAATGATAAAATAGCATTTAATTTTTAAAAGCTTTATTAAAGTAAAAAATAATTTTGACAAAATTTCCCCATGAAACATGATTATTTTTTTTAGTTTTGTTAAAAAAAGAAGTATATTATAGTAAAAACTGAAAAAATTTAATTGAAAAATTTTTTTTTTGTTTTTTAACATTGCATTATAAATTTTTTGTCTTATAAGTTCTAATAAAAATTTAATTGTTTAGCTTTATTGCCCACAGTAAAGTAAATAAAAAAAATACCAAATTAATGAAATGTGATTACAAGGTTAATTACTTTTTCTTGTAATAAAAAAAAAAAAAAATGAATAAATTTTGATTTTATTAACCTACTTTTATCTTCAAATTGTTTTTTTTCTGATATTAATATTGCAAAATTTCTGCGAATTTTTTGGAATATTAATGTGAATAGGGAAAAATATGGAATACCCGCGAATGCAATATTCGTTACATAAAATCAAAAATACATACTAGCACAACGAAGCACATACAGGCAAAAAATTTTTTGTTACAAAAAAATATTAAATTTAAAAAAAGATAGTATAGAAGTGTTTAAGAACCCCTGAACAGAGTAAAACGCTTTTCTGATAAAAAATGCCTTAAGTGTTTGTTTATATTCCAAGTGAAAAGTTCCTCTGAGGGCCTAGAGCTTTTAAAAAAAGTGAATACCAAGGCCCCCAGGACCATCCTGACACCTTCTCATTCTCATTTTTAAAATTTCCCCGGTTTTGGGGTTAAAAAGACCCCTTTTAAAACCAAAGGGTTTTGGGGGAAATTTCAATTTAAAAAATTTAAAAATTAAAAAAAAATTTTTTAAATTTTAAAAAAGGGTTTAAAAAAAAAAAGGTTTGTAAAAATTTTTTTAAAAAAATTTTTTTTTTTTGCAAATTTTTTTAAAAAAAAAAAACAAAAAATTTAAAATTTTTTTAAAAAGCTTCATATAAATGGTTTTAAATGACAATACAACTAGCAAAACCCAAATTTCAAAATTTTTAATTTTTTTTAAAACATAATTCTGAATGCATTCATTATTAATTTTGTCAAAATTTGGTTAAAATAAACTTTTTTTTTCAAAATAAAAATAGATAGAATTTAAAAATGAAAAGTTTTTTAGTTGTGGTTACCGGATAAATTTTTATTTTTGTAAAACCCCAAAAAAAAACACAGATCGTCGTTTTACACCTTTTTATTAGCAATCAGGTTAACTAACGTTTCTATGGTAAGAATAATGCAACGTAACTATGCTAATGGTTAGTCTCAACGCTTTAATGGTTTTGGGAAAAACCAAGTAAAAATAATTTTGGGCCCCGAAAAAAAATTTTTTGCCAAAAAGAATCGAAAAATTTTAAAAAAGAAATTGTGGGTTTTTTTGGAAAAATTTTTTTTTTTTAATTTTTTTTTCATTATCCAAATTGAATTAAAGGGCAATTTAAAACTATCTGCTGATAATTATAGGGGTATTAAGTTATAAAAAAAATGATACACAGCTAAAAGGGGCATACTAGCTGTGACCCTGACTCTTTTTTTACGCCCTGTATTGATAAGAACTTTGGAAGCTTTTTTCAAACCTTTAAATATTGACTATATATTAAATACTCTTCATCCATGTCGCTAATTCTAACCGTTTTTGAAAAATCGTTACTTTACTACATCATGTAACCTAAAGTCCAAAAATTTTTGTCAGTGACTCATTTTAAAACCGGCCACCCAACCGCGAAGTGGCTGAACACTGAAAAGAGTTTAAAAATCGATTAAACACGGGCCATGAAAAGGTTTCCCCATCGCCTGTTATAGTAACGAGGAAAAAAAATCGAAAAGTACGAAATTAGCTGGAAGATTTATTTTAATACAGGATGCAAGAAAAGTGCAAAATTGATGACTCCAGCGCCCCAGGACTCTGCAATGGTCGTCAAATGGGGAAATACAAGCAATATATTTAAATAACTTCTTAACCTTAATTAAATAATTTTAAGTTTTTACAATTCTCTAAACTAAACACATATTTTGAAAGTACGTAACGTTATTGTAAATATAAAAATATTTAGTAAAAATATGAATCATCGCGTTCATAAGCGATTTTTTAATGCATTTTTTTTAGGACATTGATGTATATGGAAGAAGTAACATTTTGGAGTTCCATCCAAAAGAGCCAATATTGTCTCAGGATCTAAAGACCACAGCAAAAATTGTTTGATATATCAAAGGCCAGCGTAAAAAAGCATTTAAGACGATTTTAGTAAGTTTTGTCATTTGTTCAATTAAACATTTTACTTAAAACTTTTTTTAAAAAACTGTTCCTAATAGTCTTGTTTCGTCAACAGTTGGTCTTGTTTATGTGTTGAAAAAAACCACCTTGCTTATAAAGTTAGTAAAATTTTAGATCTCTCCGTTTTCGTTATTGAAATATACGCACTTTTTAGCTACCCCCATGCCCTCATATAAGTTTTATTGTTAATAGTTTAATAATCATTTTCTAGATTTGCTTTATGTATATCTCTCATGTAAAAATATTTCATACATATTTTTAAAACTTTTGTTTTAATTTTATCTGCTTGACCTCTTAAATTAAAAAATAAATATGACAAAGCATTTTAAAAATTATTTCAAAACAAATTGCATCCGTTAACTCCAAATCGTTTACTTTGTTGGGCTAATAGTTTAATAAAAAGTATTTCATTTAAATTAAAAAAGTAAGTAATTTAAAGCAGAAAATCCATAAATTAAGGTGTTAGGTATCATTATATTCAGAAATGGCTTTCTAAATCGAAATAAAAATATTATTGGTGTTCCATTTAAAATTTAAAAGTACTAGTCATTTCCGGACAAGATACAAAACAGTTGAAAAGATCATCTGATGAATTTATTGATATATCGATATAACTTTTATTTGTTTTTATTAAAAATTTTAAAAATGTTGCAGAGGCCACTTTAAGGGTAGGGTAGGGGTAGGTTTAAAGTAGTGGACTTTTTACGCCCTCCACTGCGACCGCTCGGTCTATTGTGGCTCACAATGTGTTCTGATGTGTCCTGGTGTCCCTGTCTCCTGGAGAGTATGACGAGCAGACGATTAGATCCATCATACCCTCCTCTCCCGGTCTAGTGACGTGGGTAGCTACCAGGTCCTTGTTACAGGAACCAGATGTTCTTTCTGAGGCCGCATCTCCGGCCTTATCCTATAAAAACGGTCCTATCCGCTTTCTGTTTAAAGCCAGGGAACCCTTTTTTCCTATAAAGCGGTTCTGTCCTAACCACAACTAACCACCTGTAAGAAACACCTGGTATAGTTTACTGTGCAATTATATAATATAATGAATGTGGATACAATATTATTTCACTTTGATAGTAAGTTTATGATATGGTGATTTTAGGAATCAGAACCTGTAAGATACTTTTCATTCCATCCCAGTGGAGATCATTTAATTGTTGCCACAAACCATCCAGTAATCCGAATGTACGACGTTAATACAATGCAATGTTATGTATGCCCGTTTCCAAATCAACAGCATAGTCAAACAGTTACATGTTTAAAATGGTCATCAGATGCGAAATTCTTTGCCAGCTGCAGTAAAGATGGAGCTATTAAGTTGTGGGATGGAGTGTCTAACAGGTGTGTGTCACGTTTTATTTGGGGTGTGATTTGATTAGTAATTATTTACTTTTTAGTTATCATAAAATTGGTATGTTTTCAAAATGATATATCTGTCACCAATTTGTTAAAACCAAAGTATTAAAAAAAAATATCTGTAAATGTATGTGCAATCAACCAAAGATGCAATTAATATCCAAACAATAAATATACATTACCAGAACTAACTTCCATAAGAATTTATCTGGTGAAAGATCTACTGTTTTGGAAACAAATTTATTATTTCGAACATGAAAGCAATTTATTAGGCATAATTTACAGTGATTATTTATTTAGTTAGAATTCAAACTGTTACAAATTTGGATACATAAATTTAAAAACAAATAAGTTAATTCGACATAAAAAATACATTTTGGATTTTTTTTAAAATAATAAAGGAAATTATCAAGGTGATTAAAAAAATATTTCCCTTTTGTTTCACAGATTGTAGCTAAAATAAGTTTTTAAATTTAACCACAACATATCAAAAAACTGTTTTTTATAGGTAGTAATATGTATTAAAAGTAGTAATAAACACTAGAATTTGACAGAATATTAACTTTATTTGTTTGGGTATTTCAGCTATTTATTATTACCATATTAAATTTTCTCATTTAAATCACAAATTTACTGTATGAAATAAATTATTTTGTTGTAACTAAAAGTGAATATGAAATTCTTTTTAATAAAACATGATGAGATGCTTTCAAAAATAAACCAATAAGTGAGGTTGATTCTATTCAGATTAGTTCCTTAAATATTCTTTCAGAATCTATGAGAAAAATACAAAAGGTGACTTCCTTTTTTTTAAGGTAGTTCACTCGCGACAATTGTACACAAAATTATCGTCATATAGTAAGTAAACCCCGGCCCGTCTACAAATCAAACCGAGATTATTATGAACATCTTTTATCTTCATCTTTTCCATACCATTCGCGCTGAACTTGCCCATTTCTCTCTAACAAAAATTGGTTATTGAACGGGCCAGGGTTAGTACCATATATTTATATCATTATAATTTTTCCTATTTTAGTTTAATTCGTGATGCAGTATTTTGAATAGACCTCAAATTTAGCGCTGCTCCAAATAAAATCGAATACGCTTTACCAAAAGTTAGAGGTTCTCAATGCTTGAAAATATTATTTTTGTAGGAGACTGTATAGCTGCTGTAACTCCCAATTTTACTAAAACTTGTTTAAGATTTAAAATAATATTATTGAAAATAATTTTAAGTTAATATATTATTATTTAATTAATATATAAATTATATCTATTTAATGTTGGCATCAGTTAAATGATAATATTATTTAAACTCAGAAATATGGCAACAGGTCAAAAGAACTTCTCCCTTCTTACGAATTTTGCTCTTGCATCTCTTTTTAACTGACACCCCGGCAGAGCGAAAAGTATGATCATATGATGAATGTTGACACGCCCCCGAGTACTGACCAGTGTCGTAGATTAGAAAACCTCGGCCGAATATTGTTGATTAAATTGACGACTTTGATTTTGGCATTATAGGACGTACTTTTAGGGTTGCCATCCGTCCGGGTTTCCCTGGATTTGTCCTAGTTTAGAGGGCATCCGGGGTGCGTCCGGCCGGTGCTTCATTTGTAGTCCGGGTTTAAAAATTTAAAGTCTTGGGCCGCCCGCGACACACGCACTGTGCCCGCACGCCGCGATCAAATTTAATTGAATTTTGTTAGGTTTAATATTTTAATAAGGTTTTGTTTTCATAACAGCGTATATCAATAATTTGTGTTATATTTTATAAATAAAAAAAATTCTAACTGATTATTAAAACAATATGTAACAAACTGTAATAAGATTCTGTTTGTTAGGTACATTCAAAATGATGATAAAAAAATTACTAAATTTAATTATAAGGTCTGAGAATAAATAAAAAGGTGATTTATGACATTTTCAACTTTTTTTTTACACTGACTATGTTTAAAAAAAACCTGTTGAAATGTCCATTTTCTGGGCTCTAAAATCCGGGGTTTTCACGCGTCTTGTCCTAGTTGCCAAATTTTAGAGATGGCAAACCTACGTACTATTAACAAGTTTTATATAGGGTTAAAACAGGTATGTAAATAAAATTATGTACTTAAAACATATGAACGGGTACCAGATGTCTACGCCATCTGCTGACCCAAGGGGGAAGCATACTCCTCTCAACCTACGGTGTCACTCACTTGTTTACTAATACTAGGATTTTTATAGATATTTACCTTCGACTAGCTTGTCTGATAAGATCTGATATAGATCAATACTGGTCACAAGACGTCGTTAAGTGAAATCTCTACAAAGTTAGTTTGCAAATTAACTACACTATAATTATGTACTTATTAAAATTAAGCATTTTTGTTCTAATAATGTACTGATAATATAGAATAAAGAACACCATTTTAATTTTATTTAAAATGATTACTTAACAATAAATTAATTACATTTTTTAAGGTTCTCACGTTAAAGAAACTCTTAAGGCAAATACGCCAAGACAGGGATTTCTCATACAAAAAAGACGCATTTCGGAAACTTTTAAAAGCCAATGGGTTTTATTTTCGCAAATGCCAAAATAAAAAAAAATGTTGGTTGAAAAACCTAATATTTTACATTGGAGATATAGGTATTTGCAAGAACTATATAAATATTTTTAAACAGGGCAATTATATCGATGCTAAAATTTTCTGCTGGGTTGTAACGTCACAGAGAGTCCGCTTCACAACACCAGGCAAGTGCTGGAATAGAACAAACGGCCTTCTGGTGACGTCAAAATTGTGTCACAAGCCGACTCCTATGACACTAAGTGTCATAGTGGGGTCGATGACGTGTAAAAGAAACTTGATGACGGTTATTTATTTGTTGTTATTGGTTATTGTTGTGAATTTGGGAACTTTTTCAGAAATAAATATTTTATTGTTGTTTTCTTCCATAACGGTGTTTTAATTGCTTATTGCTACTAAAAAAAATCTGATATTTTAAGATTTAAGATATTTATAGCACGCCTATGGTTTCGCATTCCTGAAGGCGTTTCCGCTTTCCCCTTATGTATACTCCGTAGCTTCAGACTCGACAGACAGCCTATACACACAACACATGAGGTCTGTTCGTTATTCAGTTATATTTTACACTATTTTACACTTTTTGGATCCACCTAGTCCTAAAATACATCTTCCATATGGCCGATTACATAAAAAAAGAATAAAATAGTGTGCACTATTTATTAACAAAAAGACCTAGTAAACTTTCAAAGATCAATATCTTTTTAACAGAACGGTCAAAAAATTCAGGGTTTATTTTTTTAAATTTCCTAATACTAGTAATACTTCGATTTATATTGCATAAACCGTTTCCGAGATATTTTGAAATGAATACATGACTTTCCTACATGACAGATATTGACAATATTAATTATTCACAATTTGATTGTTAATATCTCTCTTCACAGACAATAAAAAAAATAGTTTTTTAATTAGGTAAATAAAAGACACTTTTATTAACCCTATATTTTAATTTCGTTTAGTTCTTAGGAAAAGTCATTTTACGAGTGAACTACCTTAATATGAGGAAAGCCACAAATATGGTCCTGTTCATTTCTTGTTGTGTGGTCCGGGGTCCGGGTCAACTGTAAAGTTAATATTTTTGATTTACATCTGATCACATGATCGTTATGAAAAGCATATTTTTTTGTTTTAGATGCATAAACACGTTCGCTAAAGCTCATGATGGCTTTGAAGTTTGTTCACTGATGTTTTCGAGAAACGGAAAAGTACTTGTTATCAGCTGGAAAGAACTCTATCTGCAAATTATGGGAACTGACAACAAGTCGTTGCCTTATAGCATATACAGGAGCTGGTACTACTGGTAAACAGGAATATGAAGCTCAGGCAGTATTTAATCATACAGAAGACTATGTATTGTTTCCTGATGAAGCAACGACTTCTTTGTGCGCTTGGAATTCACGAAATGCTTCTAGAAAGCAGCTGATGTCCTTAGGGCATAATGGTGCAGTAAGATTAATTGCTCACTCTCCTACTCAAGCATCATTTTTGACATGTTCAGATGATTTTCGAGCCAGATTTTGGTATAGAAGAACTCCTACATTGTAGTATATAGATTAAATTTAGTTTTAAGGTCTTAATTATAGATAAATGTTGTGCAGGGACGAACATTTTTGAAAATACATATGTTTTTATATAAAACAATAAAATATTTATAATATTTGGAATTGTGATCGTTTTACTAACTCTTTTGTGCTGTTTTATTTGCCACTAGGTTTAGTCTAAATATATCTAATCACATAACTACTAATATATGATTTAAATAAAAGAACCGGACATTAACTGCATATAAGAAGTGAATAAAACAGACGGAAACTTAGGATACTTAATGAAAATTTTCATCTATGTGAATGTCTATTTTATACAAAAAGTTTTTGCTGATTTCCAAATTGTTCTTAATCTAAGTTGCGTATACAAAAATGTCAATTTAATAATATAAACTTTATTATTATTATTTTTAAATTTTTAAATTAATTATCTAGGGGACATGCGGGCAAAAAGAAAATGTTAATTTAAAAATTAAAAAAAAAATATATATCTCAATCATATCTATTTATAACTTTGGTTAATAATCATTTGGGTAATTTAAGTTAATAATTAAAGTTAAATAATAATAAAAATAAAGAACTTCTTAAACAAAATTAGAAGTCAACATTATGGGTTTTGCCTACTCAGAGCGGGTAAAACGAATACTGATTAGACACACATATTAATCAATACAATCGTCGCAAAAATATGAACCTCGTCCCGAATATAAAGAACAGGCTTCATGTCCACTCTTGACAGATTCCACATTGTATCCAATCTTCCATTGAAGGGTCAACATATTTTTTTTGCATTCGGTACACAGGTAAGACGTCATCGATTTTTTCGAGTTTTGTTTCGTTCGGCGATGTCTTTTCTTACCGGAAGCACCAGGATTGTCGAAAACAATTTTCTTTTTTGTCGCTGCAGCATCTTGTTTTTGTTTCAAGAGAGTATAAAATCTGTTGACAGCTGCTCGATTAAATCCTTTGACTCTAGCTATTGATGTCGGTTCAGGTGATCTTAATGACGGATGGCGAAGTTTGAAATTTTTAAACCACACTTTCCCAGCTATGTTAACAGAAAAAAAACTCCAGGTTTCCCCTTAATCCCAGCAAATTCTCCTGCAATTTGCAGAAAATCAATTCGGGTAAGTCCATAAAAGAAAGAATCCATTTTGTGGACATATTTTAAAAGTCTTCTTCCTCTGACGAGAAAATAGGTTCAAAGCTGTCCATTTCTTTTGAACTTCCTTTAATCGTAAGTCGATTCAAAGTTGCATATGGGATACCATGGGTTTGTTTGCATTTAGTTCTGATGTCTTCTTTGCTCCTGGCATGGCCTTTTCCAAGTTTTCCTGTTACCAACTAGCACGATCTGTTTTTCTATTGTATCGATAAATTATCTGCAACAAATACACTAATTAAATACAATCTAAACCAATTAAACTTTAGTTACTAAGCAGAAAGTATCAATTTTGTCCGGTTCCGTTTTGCCTCGGGTAGTATTGTACACCTTAACCAAGAATTAAACAAAAAAAAATGGTTTATTTTATATCTATTAATTACATATGTATTAAAAAAAATAATCTACATCTTCCTCCAAAAAAAAAAAAAAAAACATTAAAACAATCACTGTGTACTTACGGTAGATTTTTTTTCCAAATTTTAATATTTATAAACACAACATCTCAATTTTATATAGTGCTATACCGGCGCCTTCACAAGTGGAGGTAAGTGCAGTTATGTAATGGATCAAGCGATGGCAGTTTAGCATGTTTCTGTCGACTGACCATCAATTAAAAACGATTGTTTTTTTACCCGCCCTCTCCATTTTGCCCGTCTGTCCCCTAGAATTTTAATCTCCATAATTTTAGCTTAAAAAGTCTGTAGTATTTTAATAAGCAGCAAACTAGTTAATATAAATGATGGATTTGTAGCAATGAAGTATTATTATTGTAATTTGAAAGTGAACGCAAATCAAACGAACAAAAATACACCTCAATGGTGAATCTAAAAAGCTCATTACACTAGCGAAAATGTCGACAGACATAGGTTTTCAGGAAGTTTAAAATATTACTTTTTATACAATTGACGCAACTTATTAATTCTCTTTTGCCCAATAAACCCTCTCACATGTGCTTCTGAAGGCACGTTAATCCGGTGGTCCGGCATTTCTGTGTAAAAGCAGTTGGCACGGAACACGCAGATATGTGCGAGAGGGCGACTACACTCTATAATATAGAATATGGCACATTAAGAAGAAGATGAATTATTTCTAAGTTTAATAAAATAATCTATAAAATACCTTAAAATAAATTATTAGAACACTTTCATTATGGGGGAAAATACGCCCTTTTTTTCCTGGAAGCCGTCTTAATTTACTACCGGACGCAGCGCAACCTCTTGGGATTTTTGTGCCTAATTTCCCATTATCTTTAATATCAATCCTCCCATTAGTCTTGTTTCTTCTACAAGTCTGTATTACCCCCGAGACTGGTTGGTTGATATATCAGCACTGTATATTTCTAGTAGAATGGAGAATTGTGAGTTCCAAATTTCACTGTAAACGCCCGCTCCAGTTCCCCGGTTTTGGATCCATCTGTGTACCAGATGATGTCTCCAAACCTGCTGGGAAGATCGGGTTGTTATATTTCAAACTAGCGTAGATATCAGTTGGTTTTTGTTGCAGTCGAAAGTAAATCATTCTTGCCTCTCCCATCACTATGAGGTTAAGGGGTGGAAGGTATAGGAGACACTCCATGGCTGCAGTTGGGGTTGTTTTGATTGCTCCTGTTATAACTAAGCAAACAAGTCTCTGTACCTAATAAGCCCATTACAATTAAATAAGGTCAAGGATAGAAACATCTATCAAACGATGACCTTGGATTACTCTATCTGATTCTGCATTGTGGTACATTTTTTGTTAAACTAATTTAAGACTTATAATTATTTTCAATAAAATTGGTTATAAAATTTATATTTTAAGAAGGTAGTCGATATACTTAAACAGATGTTTTAAATTCACATGATATTGCACATTGCTTCGTTGCTCTTTTTGGCGTTGCTACTAGGCAATTACCAGCTCGATTTAAAATAATCCTAAAAAGAGAAATGGCATAAAGTGGGTGTGGTCAAGAAATACTGTATTCTTGAAAACTATTCTACTGAAAAGTGATAAATTATTTCTGGTGGTTCAAACCAAGAGAAATAAGAAAAATTAGTAAAATTAGGGGTATATAACCTATAACACAAAGTGTTTGGCGTTAGTGACATTGTTTCCAGTTATATTTAATATATTTATTATTATAAATATTATTTTTTATATCAAATTTTGTAACGCAGCTTTAGCGGTTTTAAAGAGATTTAAGCGTTGCGATACTTTTTATTGACAATATCGTGTGTCATTTCTCAGAAATTTGTAGAGAGATAATTTTGAAAATGGGGTCTTATTAAATTAGGTCCGTCCAATTCATTGCAATAAAATAAATGGGACATTCCATTTAAGATAACAATTAGATTATGTAAAGCACAAAACTGGGAACTATTGCCAATATCACAGTTCAATTCTATGAACTGGAACTGCTTTGTTTATGTTTATGGCTTTGATACTAACTCCAATTCTCCAGCTCTCCTCCTTTCAGACAGAGCTTTCCGAAGCTTTGAAGGTGGAAAATCTGGATGTTGGACTCTGTAGCCTCCAGAAATTCCGATTTTTTCAAAAATTTAAATTTTAGCAGTGTCTTTAACCATAAAAGGCACAAACAATGGTGGTCCAACCAAGAACTTCTACCGGTATTACGTATAAGCGCTTTCTGTCAGTACTGTCGCTTCTTGTTGCGCGTGCAACCATTTTTCGCCATTAGGAAAATTCCTCGTGGGCACACAAACAGAAAGGGTCAGATATAGAAATCTTCATTCACAGCGCTTAGCCTCAAAAGAACTCCACTATTTGGCGTAAGTTTCTTCTTGATCCCCGTGGGTAAAAATCACTAGATACGGCACCGCCGACCGCCCTTCCGGGAAAAAGCTATGTAGCTTTTCATCGCGTGACTACTGATCGGAGGTTAAACAGAAACTGAAACAACAATATAACTCGCGTTTAGAGTTACCCCGTGATCACGAGCTTCTTGATAGTGTTGACACATAAAACACTTTATTATGCAGGGACTCGGCTAAAAAAATTACATTTTAATGTAATAATTTAGGGTCTTTTTTAATACGTCCCCGCATTTTTACGTCTGAAATATAATTGGGAAAAATAAAAAGCCGCTTTGCTAACCAGAACTAACCATGATCGACTAGAACTTAGGGCTTTTAAATTTGTCTAAATTATTTGTAGAAGTTATAAACAAAATTTTAACAACGTATTAAAAAAATCCGGGGAATATATAATTACACTTTTAAAGAAAAATATAACTTCTACCATATCAAAAATTAGAAAAATTTTGTTAATAACATCTATGTAGGGATACTTTAGACAAATTCAAAAGCCCTAAGTTCTAGTCGATCATGGTTAGTTCTGGTTAGCAAAGCGGGTTTTTATTTACCCATGATTTGCTTTTTTTACATTAAATGCATTATTTAGAAAAAGCCTACTTTTTAAATAACACGCAGAATCTCTGTATAATAAAGGTTGTTTCATGTGTTAACACCGTCAAGAAGCTTGCGATCACAGGGTATCTCTAGACGCGAGTAACAATATATAAATATAACAAACTATATATGTATTGAAAAACATAACCTCGTAAACTCGGCATGTGCGAGGTGTCGGACAAGCTGATTGCAGCAGTATTTTTTTCGGACGAAATAATTTTTGGATTTCTCATCAAATCAGCTTACAAATGTATTAAAATGACGTATATATTTATTGCAAAACAATAAGTCATAAATTCAGCGTATTTTGAAATCACCCACTCAAAAAAGCAAAAGTTCCTGCCAAGAGGAAGCTATATATTCACAAAATTTTAAGTATGTATATATTAATCAATTGGTAGGATATATTTTGTACCGTGGACTAAGTATTAAGTTTTTCAAATTTCGGAATCGCGATCTCGTTTTGAAATCTTGGGATTAAAAAGCAAATCCCGGTATCAAGGGATTGACCCTAATAATATTTTTATTAAAAAAATGTAACAATATCAATAGCAAATAAAACCGCAAAATTTTTTTATACAATTACGTATTATAGGATAGGCAAATAAAAAATTAAGCCACACTTAAAACTTTTGTAAAAAAGCAAAAGCAAAATCCTTTTTACGTTTTGCTCTCGTAAAAAGAACACCAATGTTTTTTTTTCTTGGGACAGTCCACGAAGGCTGAAGTCCTAAGCACCAACGTACTGTGGCTGTCTTAAGGTGTGGTTCCTTCCACGCGGCCGTCGCATACGACTAACGCAATGCGACTAACGCATGCGGCCGCCGTTTAATCAGGTGGTTTCTTAGGACCGCGGCTCAAACTCGCAATAGCAAAATTAGTAGTGTAAAGGAAATAATCTTTGGTAAGAGTCGTGATGGATAATCTAGCAATATATTTATTGTTAAAAAAAAAGAGGATGACAAAATACTATTACAATTAGCCAACCTGAAACATAGCAATGCCCCTATATATCCAATATTTCAGCAAAGACGCGATGAGGGTTGTTATACTACATTAATAAATCGACATCAGCAACAGGATGAAGTAAAATTTAGAAAATATTTTAGACTAAATAAAGCACAGTTTAGTTTTATTCTTGACTTAATAAAAGAGGATATAAAGTCCGACCCATACAACAGAGTTGAATATCCAATAACCCCAGAGGAAATATTAGCCATTGTATTAAGGTAAATCTGTACAGGGTACGAGTCTTATCATTAGGATCTCGAAAACTTGAAGAGATACGAGGTCGGTTAAATGAAGGCAAAGTTGCGCAATTTAATGCTAATCAAAATTTCGAATACATACTTTTGGAAAAAAACGATTATTCGCGATTTCGTTTTAATTTTTTTAAGACTTTATTTGAATGGATGTAACAAAATAACTTTTACATTTCCATTGCTACTTTTTTTGTTCTACAAGATAGTGTTATTAGATTTATACACCGACGTTTCGTCTTTGAGCTGCCATCATCAACTGTTTTCTTTTAAATACGACCCTGAATTTTTTTATTATGTATTTTAGGAGCTATTAAGTTCCCAAAAACAATAATGTATTGCACTCATTCGAAAAATTTATATTAATGGCAATTTTCATAAGAAACCATATGTTAGAGAGAGTCAGACAATATATTTTTGACAGGATCTTGGGAAAACATTAAACTGATTTTTTCGAATAAGTGCGAAACATCATTGAATTTGGGATCTTAGAAGCTCTTAAAATACGTAATAAAAAATCCAGTACCTCATTTAAAAAATAAAGTTTTAATTTTCAACAACTAAAAAAAACACCGGACATTTCACATAAAACAACACAAACAAAATATCAAACGTACACACGACTGCGGCTACACTGCTTCTTCAGCAGTCCAGTCGCATCAATCGCAGTCGTTGACAGCGGACGCATACGACGGCCGCTCGGAACAAACCAGGCCCATTTAAAACATGAGTAGGAGTGCTTTGCGGCTAACGTAGTGCGTTAGCCGCATGCGGCGTCCGCGTGGAAGTAAACATACCTTTAAGCGAGCTAAGATGGTGTTTATTCACACGGGACTGTGTGAATAAACACGTTTAGAGATTTAAAGAGAAAGTGAAAACATCTGCGGTTAGCGGGTTCCATAGTCTGGAAGTCCACACTTGTAGGTGGTAGCCCAGAATACTGATCTTATTCTGGGGGTGGTTCTGTCATTAGATACTTGTAACACTGATGTAAATATAAACCTCCTAAAACCTAACTTAACTATGCTCATTAAAAAAAATTTCTTTGTAATTAACATAAGAGTATTACGACGTACCATAAGAAAAAAAAACGGCGAAAAAGAATAATATTATTTTACACGAGAACCACCGAAAACAGAATAAAATTTTACCATTTCGGGATTTTCGGAACTATAAACAACCCGACATTCCGGGATCCCGGGGTCTTGGACTTGAAACCCCAAAATTAAAATATAATTTAAATTTATAGATAAATTAAACTTTTTTGTAGAACTAAAAAATATACCTAATAAACTTAAATATATTTATAAAGATGAGGATCATTTAAAGTGCATTTTTTAAGCTTCACTAAAGATAAAACGAAACTATTATATAATAAATCAATTCTCAAGAAAGATGCAGATTTTAAAATCGCATATAGACTTTACAAGACATATTAACCATCTGTAATGTTAGCGCCCCTTATTTATAGTTTAGACTATAAATCCTGTTTCTACACTTGGTAGAACATGTGCGATCCAGAAATTAAATAGAAATACTAAAGTATCAGTCATCCGACGCATATCGTAAAGAGCGTCGCGTCGCAAACCGTCGGAAAAAGCGTTCAAGTGTTGTTTTAAATTAAGTTTATGTGATTCATTCTAAAATAACATAACACTACAAGTTTATTTTAAAATTTTGATAATTATTTTCTAAAATAAACATAGTTATTTGATTGTAATTATTTTTAGGTAAGCAGAAAAATATAGATATATAGTTTTGTTTTGAGGAAAAATATAATAGATATTTTAGAAAAATATGTCTTACGAAAATTATTATGTATTAGAAGTAAAAATTGACTGGTTGCTCTTTTTTAAACAATATTTTGTCACCAAAAGGCTAAGAGGAAAAATACATGGTGCAATGAAAATAGGTTCTTATTTTATATAAAAAACGAAATATAAACCAATGTACCCTACACTGTAAGTTAATAATACTTACCTAATAATAAAAAGTTTTAGTTTTGCTTAAGCTACGGTGAAACTCAGGCAGACACAATGAGGGGCAAATGTGGCATTATACAGTTATTACTTATATTTTAGTCCCCGTTAGTAAATAAACTCTATTATTTGCTTATGAATTATTATTCATTATTTATTTACTCTTTTTTATTTAATGCTTTTAGTTCTTTTTTTATTTATTAGGTAATGACTGATAAGTTAAAAAAATAAAAAAAGTACGATTTTCACTCTTTTTATAATTATTTTTTAAAATTCTTTGCCGTAATAATGTTTTATTGAGTATAATATTTTACTACAAACTTTTCAAAATTTTAAAGTCAATTTCCTTGAAAAGTCTAAGTTCTTATGAGTTTAGGGGTTTCCAACTTGTTACTTAGACGACTTAAAAAATTGTTTTAATAGCTTTACAGTACCCTAGAGACCTTTTCAGTCAGCTACACTCCTTTCTTAATGGGTTACACCAAAATAAACATTTAATTCTCACAGTTATTAGTGGGGTAGGAAGAATATCTAAAACAATATCATCAAATGTTTGCTACTTTAAGTTTTTTGTCAGAAAATATATTTCTACAAAATGCTAATTGGTAGGCAAATTTTAAGATAAAGGCATACGGACAAATAGTAAAGATGTTTTAAATGAAAAGAAAGACAGTACAAACTCTTTTTTGTCATTATGACAGCCCACATATGTCATATAAACTTTTCGACTTTTTTGAGCTTCACTATCACCCAATAAAATCATGAAAAAAAAAAAAAAAAAATGATATATATATATATATATATATATATATATATATATATATATATATATATATATATATATATATATATATATATATATATATATATATATATATATATATATATATATATATATATATATATATATATATATATATATATATATATATATATATATATATATATTTTAAATATAGTATTTTTATAATACTGTGAAATATTAAAAATCATATTTATATGAATATAAATTAATAATATTTTTTTATTAATTATAAAAATAAAAAATTTTTTTTATTTTTTTTTTTTTTTTTTTTTTTTTTTTTTTAAAAAATTTTATAAAATTTTGAAATTTTAAAATTAAAAGGTATTTTTTTTTTAAATTAGAGGATCCGTGGGTGTGGGGTTTTCGGATGTTTAACCTATTTTCCCCCAGTTCTGCAACTCTTTAATCCGGACATCCACGGACGTAGCTACAGCTTTGACAAGGGAGGGGTCCCCAAAGAGAAAACTGATGCTCTACTAGAGAAAAAGCAAGATGCCAAGGCTAGTAAGATACTCAATCTTAATCCATTCCTAGATGCTGATGGGATTCTTCGTGTCGGGGGAAGGCTGCAGAAATCGCAGCTGTCATTTAACTCCAAACACCCTGCGATTTTGCATTCTCATAGTCACCTTAGCAAATTGGTTATTAATGATGCTCATTGGAAAACCCTACACGGCGGAAACCAGCTAACATTAGCATACATTCAGCAAATGTACTTGATCGTCAATGGGAAAAGAACAGTCAAAACTAACATTGGAAAATGCATAAAGTGTATTCGATTCAAGTCCCAGACAGCCGAGCAATTGATGGGACAACTTCCGACAGAGTTACACCATCACACCCAACCGCTGTGTTCACACATCATCGTTGTGGTTGGGCCCAGTAGGATCTTTTGGAACATGCGCTAGAGTTGCTGGTTATCGGCAACTCTTTTGGCTAGCGTATGGAACGGAATCCGAAACTAAGATGAACACAAGGCTTTAATTCAAGATGTTAGCATACCGTGCTCATGAGTGAATGACATCCTGTGCCTTAAACAGGTGTCTCCAACGGTGCCTCTGAGATACAGGGCGACCTCTCAGAGTATCTAGCCTTACTGCGGTAATGCGGGGCTCTGCCGTGGTGGACTATTACTTCCCTAGCTCCAAACATAAAGCGGGCAGACCACTTTCATAGGAAAAAAGTGACAAAGGTGCGCTGACCGAAACGGATAAATCCGTTTTGAGAGGTGCCACTCAAGGTCACAAGCAGACAAAGGTGCGCCGACCGAAACGGGTGAATCCGTTTCGTAAGGTGTCTCTGAAGTCACCGACGCCTGATTCACGGGGAAGGGCTAATCCATCCCGAACAAACAGGTGCTCAGGAAGGGTTCCCTGAATCCAAACAGAAGGCGGACAGAACCGTCTTTATAGGAAAAACGGTTCCCTGGCTTTAAACAGAAAGCGGATAGGACCGTTTTCATAGGATAAGGCCGGAGATGCGACCTCAGAAAGAACATCTGGTTCCTGTAACAAGGACCTGGTAGCTACCCACGTGACTAGACCGGGAGAGGAGGGCATGATGGATCTAATCGTCTGCTCGTCATACTCTCCAGGAGGCCGATTCTCCGGCTTGATAGAAGTGATCAAAATTTCGGCGATTCTCCCTCCCTGATTTTTGTCGGGTAGCTCCCTAGGCCTATTCTTAAACGGTGTGATTGGGATTAATTCGAGACTCCCCGTAGAACAAATTTCGGCGACGTTGCCGATAATATTTGGTACATTGGCCAGATAAAAAGTGACTAATTTAACAAAAAAGAAAGAAGAGAACAATCTTGTGTATAACCTAATTTTTTGTTATTTTGAATTTAATTATTGTGGTGAATAAATAAATTGTTCTAAGAATTGCTTTTCATAAGGTAAGTAAAATTTTTTTGTTGTTTAATAAAGAATACAGATTCTGTTGGAATTTTTAAAGTTGAATTTTAGATTTTTTAATAATTTGTATGATTTAAAATATATTTGCTCTTCTAGAATGGAGAAATCAAAGCTACCTCCTATTAATGTAGAACAGAAACGACTAATGGTGGAGTATTTCCAAAAATTTCCCAATTTGGCAAAACAAAAATTTTCCCAAGAGTTTACTTTTAAAAAGGCCAAAAAGCATTGGGAGGAGCTTTCCCAAATTTTAAATTGTGTACCTGGCGGTTCAAAAAAACCTGGATACAGTGGCGAAAGGTAAAATTGTTAATGCTAAACATTATTTTTTTAATCAGTTTCATTCTTAAACAAGCTATAAGGTGTTACAATATTATTTGTATCTTGTTAACAGACTTGGACAGATATCAAAAAGAACACAAAAAATAAAGCAGCTGGTGTACAAAGATATGCACAAGGTACAGGTGGGGGTCCAGCTGTCCCCAAAGAAAAAGAAGTGACAGACCTGGAAAAGGATATTCTAGAAATAATTGGAAATGTGTTGCAAAGGGGCCATGAAAATGTGGTTGAAACTCCAGTGGAATTTAATTTTGTAAGTACCTAACCTTGTTCTCATGTTCTTTCTTTATTTGCGGTAGAAGCAAAAACTTTACTAATTAGCACTTTTTGTCTTCAGGTTGACTTGGATGAACATACTGGGACTGATAATATTGAAATTGTAGAATCTGAGGCTTCGGATAACACTTCAAACATTGAAAAATATTTAAATCCTATAGCAGGAACATCTGCTGTGAGTTCTGCTGTTTTAAATGATGTATCCACTCCTAGCAACAAAAAGATACCTTGTTTAGGAGATCATTCATATAGTTTTCAGTCAAACAAAAATTTGCAGTGCTTAAATGAAAAAGGAAAAAGACTAAGTGTTACAAGGAGGTTAGAAAATTCCCAAAAAATTTCTGCAGAGATGCTTAAATCAATGGATTGTAGAACTTCGATGATGGAAGAATATTATAAAAAAAAAGTTGATTATCTTGAGCACATGAAACAATATCATGAAAAAAAAATGCAACTTCTACAAAATAATAATGAGGTGCTTAAGGAAATATTAAAGGAGGCAAAAAAAAATTTTTTTAAACTGTAATTTATTTCAGTTATATATATTGGTTATTAGTTCATTTGTTATTTTATTATATGTATAATAGCATTAATGTTTTTTGTCCCTTCTTGTGTTCATAGATCTGTGGTAGCATCAGGAAAAATTTTGAAATAAGAGAGCAAACATTATCGTGACTCACACCAATAGCACAATGTTCCCAAACTGGAAAAGAGTTAATCTGGAAAAATATTAAAATGTAATGCAATATGCCCTTCATCAGTTATGACGTTGTCGAATATTGTACAGTTTGGCAACATTCTTGTATTGGTGTGGCTCAGAGTTTCTTTTTTTCAATTTTTTATTTATATCGCACATTACTGTGTTACATTCCATACACATTTTGAAAAAATTTAAAATTGACCAATGCCAATGGCATGTGTGTATAATAATCATTAAAATATATGGTTACAGTTATCCATATAATATCCAAGAACCGTGAATTAACCATAACCGTTGCAACACTAATATATTTACATAAAATTGGTTCGTATAATGTTTTGTTGAATTATTCGTGCCCTTTGTACATGTTCATTAGCGGCATTTTCTTCAATATTTGGTGCGTTGATTATGCCATCGACCATAATATTGTCATCAAGTATTTCTATTTCAGGTACCCCTCGTGTTATACACATATTGTGTAATACCACACATGCTTTAGTTAATTTTGACGCCTTAATAGGATGGTAATGCAGAGTCCTGTCCTGTAAAAGACATCTGAAACGTCCTTTGAGGACACCATTACATCTTTCAATAGTGCTTCTTGCAGTTTTAAATGAATTTTGATATCTTTCTGCTGGACCTGGTTGAATTGGGTCCCTCAGAGGTGTCATCAACCAGGGCCTTAAAGGACCTAAAACAAAGTGAAACATGCATTATTCAATCCTAATAACCTTATAAAAAAATATGAATAATATTATATATATATATATATATATTATAATATATATATAAAATATAATATATAAATATATAATAAATATATATATATATATATATATATATATATATATATATATATATATATATATATATATATATATATATATATATATATATATATATATATATATATAGTAGTGTCCCAGGATGAGCGAATTTATACGTAAAAATGACAAAAAATTTTGGAGTTGAAATTTGCCCGTTTGGCATCCAGCCCTGCTTGATTAAAAAATAAAATTTAGCATATTTTTATTTTTTAAAAATCAAGCATGCCTTGATACAAGCATTTTTTAAATTTTATGAGTAGGTAAAGTAGTATTTCTAGGCAAGATTTAAAAAAAGTTTATAAGAAAAACTTGTTTAGAATGCAAAATTATGCCCGAATACCGAATTTCATAACCATAGGCTACTTTGATTTTTACGTTTAAATTATTTACTTATTATAATATATGAATAAAAAATTAATTGGTAAACAAAACGTAAAAATCAAAGACCCAGGCCTATGGTTATGAAATTCGGTATTCGGCATAATTTTGCATTCTAAACAACTTTTTCTTATAAACTTTTTATATCTTGCCTAGAAATACTACTTTACCTACTCATAAAATTTAAAAATGCTCATATCAAGGCATGCTTGATTTTTAAAAATAAAAATATGCTAAATTTTTTTTAATCAAGCAGTGGATGCCAAACTGCATCTAAATTTCAACCACCAAAATTTTTTGTACATTTTATATATAAATATCATCATATTATATACTATATATATATATATATATATATATATATATATATATATATATATATATATATATATATATATATATATATATATATATATATATATAATTCAATATTCAATTATCTTACCAGAATCTCCAATTAAATAATATAGATCGTTGGGATTTCGTCTATAAAGTTGTTCCATAGCTTGAGACACATTTGATTGTCTCCAAATATAGGAGTCATGTGTACTACCTGGAAACCTGGGATTAACATGTAAAATTCTCAGGTTATCATCACAAATCTGTAAAATAAGGTAGTGCAGTTACCGCAATCATAATAATAGTATATTATAGCACCAAGAGAGTAAAGTGGTACTTTTACCCCAAGGGATAAAAATTCACTTTGGTCCACTTGTTTATATGCTATTTTATGCACTTTACGAACTAAAACTATATAATTTAGTACCTATTTTTAGGGGCACTATTAATCTCTGGGGATAAAAAGTAATTATAAAGGATTTAAATGGCGCTAGGTATTAATAAATTACTTTTAATCCCTAGAGACTTAATGCTTAAAGTGCACACAAATATTTACGGCCGTTTTTATAATAGACTTAAAAATATAAATAAGTCTGAAGTCACTTTTATTGCAATATTGTTTAAATAGAAAAATATAAATAAGCCTGAAATCACAACCTAAGTTAACTTTATAATTTTAAAGTTTATTATGAAAATGGCCCTTGGTTGCAAAGCCAAAATTAATAATAAATGGAACATACCAATTGCACATTCAATGAATGATAATTTTTGCGGTTAACATAAATATGTTCTGGGTAGTTCGGATCGCCCTGTGGTGGGACAATGGCTATGTGAGTACAATCGATACAACCTATTACCCCAGGCAGATGGTACTTTTGGTAAAATCTAAAAATAAATATATAAGTTTGTATAACTATTAATAACAAAACTTAAAAATGTATATCTTATATATTATTATTACTTTTTAATCAAACATTTCTCTGGCTATTACATAATTTGGTTTTTACCTTGTTCTTAAAGTTCTCAGTTCTTCTAGATTTTGAGGAAATCTAATCCAATTATTTATTATATGGTCATTTAAGAGGGCATTTGTCACTTCCTCTACACTTCTAGAAACACTTGCTTGTGACATAGCAACAAATAAATTTCGCCCAATTGGATTTTGATAGCTGCCAGTTGCGTAAAAGTTTAATGCTGCCAAAACCTAAAACATTGTCAATCTCCCATATAAATGGGTGGCCGAACAAAAAAAAGTCGCACCCCTATTTGTGACTCTCCTGGTATATTTTGGGAAAAATGCTTGTACACATCAATTTTTTTTTCTAAGGGGACATATTTTCATCTATAGGCGTACAATACAGGGAATCTAAAAATAAGATATTGCATTACACTCTTGATTTTTAAATGGAAATTCCCATTTTTTTTAATTTTTAGATTCTTCATGAAGTTTTTAGTAACTTTTGTATAATAAACTTTATAGGTACCTATCTTCAATCTAAAAATTAAAAAAAAAGTGTTTCCTTTTAAAAATCTAAAGTGTAAGGCGATATCTTGTTTTTAGATCACCTTGTATCTTACAGCTATAATAGATGAAAATATGTCCCCCTACAAATCAAAATTGACGTGTCTGAGAGTTTTCCCAAAAATATACCAGGAGAGTCACAAATAGGGGTGCGACTTTTTCGTTGGGTCACCCTGTATGGTTAAATGCTACTCCCATATCCTCTATAATTATACATATTGGCAAGCCGTTATTTACTTACCTATACTTAGTCATACAAATTAGATAACTGGTTCATTTCACTCTTTTGTTCATTATCATGTTAGATGGGTAAAGAACGGTTTGCCAACAGTATAAATTAAGGATTTTTACCTTAGCTTCAATAGTTAAATCAGTATTCCTAGTGGGTGGGTCCATAAAGGGTGTTAGCATGTGAATTAATTCATGGGTGAGATTCTTAGTTAGGCTTGAACATAAAATATTTAAACATTAAACACTTTTTTAAATGACACATGTAAAGTGTATTTTTTTGTGTTTGTCGCCCTAATTCCAGAACAGAGGCAGTGGTCCAAGATTGACAAATGCAAAAAAGACACTTTACACTTTGGTTTGTGTTTTTCTCTAGGTTTTAGTGTAAGAAGAAATTAATAAAGAGATTAATAATTAATATACTTACCGGAACATTTTCATAAATTGTGCTTCGGTAAGCTGTTCAAAAGCTTCCTCTCTGATATGATACTGTCTTCTTGGGTGATTATTTACATCTTCAAGCACTTCTAAATTTCGTATCACTTCATTAGCAAGCAAAAGTTCTTCAAAATCGTCCATTTTACTTTATAATTTTATTACGCTCCAAACCTTAAAGTAACAATCAACGAAGCGCGTAACAAAATAAATAAATAAACCAAAACCCAGAATTTAAAAGTGTCTTGGTATCAAAACTTAACCTCAAAAAGCCACAAGATAACATAAAACAGCTGATCGTTCTCTTAATTTTCTTTCGTTCTACTGCTTCAAAGCAAGAGAGCGTTGTTCTATCACAAATTGAGGGAGGGAGCAGATCCTTTTTGTCAAGAATACAACGCAAACAAATTTTGAGAGAACCACACCCATTCTTCTCTCGAGGAGCGGCTGCTCCCCGGCCGAGAATTCGCCCCCAGGAGACAGGGACACCAGAACACATCAGAACACATTGTGCTCGTGTCCGGTAGCGACACGACACGAGTAAGAGGAGATGTAAGAACTCTCTCCCAATCTGGTATCGGATTCATTAGAAGTCCGATCCTATTGGGAGAAATATAAAAAGGTGTGAGCCACAATAGACCGAGTGGTCGCAGTGGAGGGCGTAAAAAGTCCACTCACTTTAAACCTATCTACCTACCTACACCATCACAACCATTTTCCAACTCTGGAGTTAACTACGCTGGACCATTACAAATCAAGACGTCCAAGGGCAGAGGCAATAAAAGTTACGAAGGTCCACATTGTCTTTTGACAAAAGTTCATTGGGCTTTCTAAGAAAAAAAAATCAAAGAGATACCTGATTTGTAATTTTATACTTTTTAAGATCAACACTTCTTTTTGTATTATAATAATTGCACAACGCGATGAGACAAAATAGACGGGACTAGTTGGTTTCGTGCGTGCCGTCGGGCGGCGGCGGCGGGGGCAGTGCCCATTCCCCCGCTTCCCGCACCCGTAATTTTTTTCTGTTGGACAAGTAAGATGGATATGAATGGGGGGCCGGACCCTAACCCCCTATTATCCGTCCGTGCGGACATCCGTAACACCTAAAGACCTAATAAGTTAGACTGCTGCGATTATCGTCTCTAAAAGAAAGCACATTTAAGTTTTCTATAAAAGTCCAAAGTAATAAATCAAATTAAAGCAGGAGGAAGTGTTCGATAAAAAAATTGCCTAAACTGCTTCGTCCTTTCTCAGTCCGTTTTTCATTTTTTTAATTTCTTCTACCCTACTCGTCAGTAATCCAAACGTTTCACGGATGCGGACATATCCTTTAGATTTAATTGTCCGGAATGAAGAGGCTCTACTGAATCCCAATTTTTTTAATACCATTTTTAGTTTGGCTTCCATTTGATGGTGGTTTTAATTTGCTGTAGAAATATAAGTTTAAAACAATCGAAGAATTCGCAATTTAAAGTTTTACTTTTGTTTGCCTACGAATATTAACGCATAATACAGATTAGAGAAATATTTTTAAATGTTGTCACATTTAAAGTTAAGTCAACGATTTATATATTCTCCATCGATCGTTGATTAAATCCAGATAATATTTTGTATCAATTTTATTTTGTTCTTCGGCATATAAGTTTAGTCATTAGGAATATATTATATAAATAATCCCGTGTATGCTTTAATTTGGAGTTGATGAACTTCCATCTGTCTAACCGCAGACAGACGGTCTACTTTTTGAGTTTTGGTAGGCAAACTTCTTTTCTGTTAATCCAGACTGCGGTAGTTTTAAAATTCTTAAGTTTTAGCATTACTCTCTTGAAAAACCTTGTTAATTCAAATAAAAAAAAAATAATTTCTGTTTTCCCTGTGTTAATAATACATTAAAATCCCTACTTACCTGTAAATAGTTAACTTTTTTAAGACGTTAATAAAAACAAAACAAGACTGTTGGAAATACAAAAAAAAACATGTTGTATAGTTTACTAATTTATGTATTTAATTTATACAAGACCCTTCTCTTTTTAATAGCTAAAAGTGCAAGATCCGAATTTCGCATTAATGTATAATAAGTTTATATATTCAGGGGGTTTAAAAAATGCACAGCCAAATTCAGAAAGTAATTTTTCATTAAAAAATATAAATAATGGTTTCTATAAATATGGGTTCTTAAATGCATATCTTACAAATACAGGTTGTTAAACTATTTAAAAAATAGTTTTTTTGTTATTGTCTTAAATACCATGTAGCCGATTTTTTTTTAAGTTTGTTTTTGTTATTTCTATTAATGAGGGCCTCATTTAGGCTTAATTAAATTAAAATTATTAAATTCAGTGGCGTCTCAGAGGACACTTGATTAAGAAAATAATTCTGAAAAAAATGTACGCCAATTTTTTTTTTGCATTTTTTATATATTTTTTAACTACTAATGGGATCTAAAAATTTGAAAGTAATTGGTTTTAATGTTTTCTCAAAAATAAAGCAAGATAGAAAAAAATACAGGAGACAAAAAAGTTGTATTTTTTTTGCCTAACCTAAAAAAGTATAAAAATTGCAAAAAAGTTAGTGGCGTACATCTTGTTTTCTAGTATTTTTGATAAGGGTTTTCCTTAGACGCCACTGGATCTTATAATTTAAATTTAATTAGGCCCTTATCACTAGAAATAATACTAACAAATTTTAAAGAAAATCGGCTACAGGGTATTGAAGATAATTACAAAAAAATATATTATTTTTTAAAGTTTCAGACCTTTTATCTTAGAAACTATGGATTTTTGGACTCATAATAATAGAAACCTTTTTTATATTTTTTAATAACGAATCACCTCTTGAAATTTGGCCGTGCATTTTTCGAACACCCTGTATATATGTCGCAGTCTTTTCGTGAAATCATGTAAAATAATCAAGCTACACGATATGCCTAGGTTTATCATATAGAACCGGCGCTGTTTCGTCATATTGTTAATGTGTCGTAACATAACCTGACCAATTTTAAAGTTGTACATTCGTATTTTTTAAATACAAAATTAATGACAACTAACCAGAACTTATCACAAGGAACCCGCTTTTTCACGAAATTGCCAATCCTTACATTTAGTCAGGTTATGTTACGGCACGATATGACGAAACAGCGTCAGATCGTGAGCCTTAATTACACAGGTCAACATTTGATCTACGCGGGAATGCCGAAAGCAGTAGATGCTACTACGGTTTCTGGGATCGCTGATTACGATGAGAGAGTCAGTTAACCTCCTTCACGTCAGATTCAAGCTCATTTGAAGGTTAAGTGAAGAAAAAATCATTGGAAATATCTGGAAAAATTCGTGCATATGTTTTTGAGGTCGCTTAATCCTAATCTGGCGTTTATTTACACTTTGTATCTATATATATATATATATATATATATATATATATATATATATATATATATATATATATATATATATATATATATATATATATATATATATATATATATATATATTATATATATATATATATATATATATATATATAATAATAATATATATATATATATATATATATATATATATATATATATATATATATATATATATATATATATAATAATAATATATATATATATATATATATATATATATATATATATATATATATATATATATATATATATATATATATATATATATATATATATATATATATATATATATATATATATATATATATATATATATATATGAGCTTACAGTAAACACATTCGGTGATTCACTTAAAAGAACTATTTCTGGAGTTTTGGTTGAATTGATCAAATATTAAAGTAAGCTCATTTTAAAAAAAATTAAATAAATAAATCAAATAAAAAAATCAAATGTATTTTATTAAAGTGTTACGTGTCAAAATATTTCTACAGAAACATAAGATAAAGCGTCTTATTAAATATTCTGTTTATCATTGATTTAGGTTCCTTTATGAAGATGGATATAGACAGAATATCCTACATCTTTGGCAGCTTTACGAGAAGACGACAAAGTCAAGAAGTAGGTTCCTTAAGTAAAAGGCGATCAGTAGAACCGACAAAAAATCACCACGAACGCTCAAAGTAAGTAGTGTTGTAAGGCAAAGAAGTGTATGTCGAGAACCCATGAGTTGTGTTGAAGAAAACATTTTAACTTATTTTTTTAAATAAATTTAGCTTATTATTTTTTAATATCTAGAACATTATTTAAGTTTAAGTTGTAGTTTTTTCTTAAGAAATCTACCCACTGTTTCTGCCCCCTTATCTAACATAACGAATATATTGGCAAATCATTCATTTCTTGACAATTGTAGAGTTACTATCTTTTAAAATTAATTAAATTTAATAGAATGTTTTATATCTTTCTTCCAAATTTGGTTTCAAAACCTAAAATAAGCATAAAATGCATTAACTGCTTAAATAGAGCAAAAATCCTATTTAATCTTCTGTTCTAAAAACGGGCGGAGCTTAATTTTTCATAGGTTTTTTAAAGCTTTCGATTGCAATAAACTTTGTAAGCAAAGTTTGTTTCTCAAAATAAGAGAAAAATACTTATTTTGTGAAAACTAATAAAAAAATTTCCAAATTTTCTTTTTGTACAGCTTGTAGCTCAAGTCGAGCTATAATTTAAATATAAATTCATGCCAATAATTAATAAATTTACCACGGATAAAAACATCAATTAAAAATGCGTAAGAATTATTTTGGCCCCGGGAAAACTTTAATTATGGACATATTTTCTAAATCTAAACGCCAATATACGGGAAATAAAAATCTCTATTAGGTATAATAAAATGAATTGGTCTAATATTACCAGAAGTAAGATTGTAGATGTAACCGAAATTAACTAAATTCGTCAAAAGCAGCGCTAAGTCCTGTTAACAATAATGTTAAGCCGATATTGGCATTACTCATAATTTTTTTGATTTTAAAAATTATTTTCTTTTAGCTATAAATTAGTATTTTTGTAAAATTTTGGATGTTTTTAAAATTTTATTGCTTATTATTCTTACATTTAAGCTTTTAGATTTAATAGAACTTAGTTTATAGAGTTAAAATTTATTTTTGTTCTTTTTGTTTTTTTATTTTGCTCACTTCCCTGACGCGTAAGTCTTAATTTTTGAATTGGTATTGAAAAATCAGAATTTTTATTTAATTTTTTTTAGCTTTCAAGTTTATATATTAAGATACTTTCTATCTAAAAGTATAAGATAAAAAACACGATCTTTCCAATTTTAAATTTATGTTTAAATCTTTGTCTTTTCTCAATCCTGATAAAGACAGACTTGTCTAAATTTTTTTTAATGCCTTTTCTTGAATTTAAAAATACTTTTTGGTCATAGTTAAAAATGTTTAGATTGTCCGAACATAACAAAACTTCTGTTGCGCAAATTTCAACATCTGAAGCATCATTTGCTCACTTGAATTTTTTTTATACAATGTCACTTTCCAGCACATCATGACTATTTATCTAGTCACATTTCTGGGATGGTCAAGAGACTTCCCAGTTCACCGGGTGGTAAATGAGGCCTCATCCGCAATATCAATAAGAGGCCACAAGTGTGACTTTCTTCCGAGACCTAGACAATGACCTTTATAAATTTAATGTTTTAGACTACGTAGCAATTGATCATTTTGGATCTAAGAACAATGAGACCGCCACATCTTATAGAAATCCAAATAGGGATAAGGCATTCAGCCGCCAGGCTGGAGTAACCTCTGCTAAAGGTCATTACGGAGGACTGGTTGAGGATACGAAACGGTACTTTAAAAACTTTTTCGGAAGTTCCTTCTAACTCAAAGGCGGAGTTGATAAACCTGAGTTATAAAAAAACTGCTTCTCCTTAATTGAACATTTTTCCACCGCCAAATAATAGAGAACGTCAACAACATTGTTACATTTAATATTTAAGTATAAGCATTAATATTTGGCATGATTGTGTGTGACCGAAAAGCTACAGTTACGCAGTATTGCCATCTGCAAAAGCAACAAATCAAAAATTTCAATTAGCATTTTTCAAAAAAATATTTTGGTAACAAACGTATAGTGACAAATCCAAACTTTAAAATATAAACTAGGTATTCTTCATAGAGCGAAACGATAACATTTTGCTCTTAATGTGGGTTTTCTTAACCATCTGTTGGATGATTACTCCACACTGATAGTTCTGAAAATAAAATTCGTTCTTAACATATCTAGAGAACCAAAGTAAAACATACTTTTACTTGGTATAGCCTCTGTTATTCAAGTTTATAAATAAGAGCATCTTTATGTGCAAAAAACGTCTAAACTAATGTCTTTTTTTTTAATTAGATCAAGTCCTCTTCATACCAAAAGATTCATTGGTAGTCCACGTGCAAAAAGCGTTATTGGGTCATCAATTGAAGATACAAAGTTTAAATGTACAATCTGTAAAAACCAGTTTACTGAACCTCGAGTCCTACCTTGTCTTCACACATTTTGTCTAAAATGTCTTGAAGATTTGGATAATAATCATTTTTCTACATGGTATGATGATGATTTTGATGGTAAGAAATTATATAGGTTTCTTAATAATTTTAAATTAAATAACAATATTATTAAACCCCATTTACTTATGGGCAGGGCTATAACTACTTTAGAATATTTAATGTTTGAATTCTCGGTAGCTCTTTTATTAAGCATCACGAATTGCAGAAATTAAACAAAAATATATTTTGACATAATGTGGCATTGTGGATAGCTTTTTTTAAAGTTAAAATATAAGTTTTTGGATTAAAGAAAATCAACAAATATGACATTGAACTTATAAAAATCAACCACGACGTTATTTAAAATCTGGATTCATCTGTGTTCTATCTTCAAAAGACCTTGAAATTTGGTTTCTACGCAAAGTTTTTAAATTAATTGACATTTTTAACTATTTTAATTCAAATGTGTTAATCACGTTTGCCATTTTATTTTTCTACCCAAATATAAGTTTCAAAAATGTGATATGTGATACAATGCTTTTGTCTATATTTTTTAACGTGCCATTGTACATTTACGTTCATAAAGAAATCTCGATATTATTAAACTAAGTAAAGTTGTATTTAGACTCATATGGCTTGCCTACACGTAAAACTATGCTATATAACTTCAGTTGTGGAAATGGACAGGTAAAAAATGAAGAGGGGGTCAAAAAGTTTTTAAGTCAATTTATTAGTCTACAATTAATTGAATTAAAAACACAAATTAAAATTTCACTTAAATTACTATATAATAATTACTAAATAATGGGTCCGGTGTCGTTTAGCTCCATTCGATTTGAAAAAAATAAATACTACAGATAAAAAGAACACATTTTGTTTAGAAGATTTCAAAATGAAAAAATCCGAAAAAATGCATTTTTGTAGAAAAATGAAATTAAAAGTCGAAAAAACACTACGTTTTTAGGTTAAGTAAAAGGCCAGAATTTGCGACAATGTCGGATCAAATAAAATTACACAAATTACAAAAAAAAACTTTTTAAATAAGGTAATTATCTGGAAGTGAGGTCCACCTTATTTTTGCCTATAAAAAGTCAAAAAATTAAGATATCAGCCTTTTTTTTTATTTTGTTCGACGGCGCATTTATGATAAAAAAAATTACAATTTAATGAGGAAAACCTAACGACCACTAACCCAAAACTAACCAGAACTAGGTAATAGTTTGGAAGTTGTTGTTTGTTAGTTCTGGTTAGTTTTTTTATAAAAAAACTTAATTTCTAGTAAATGGAAAAAAACAACCTTCAATAGTAACAAATTATTAGAAAACATCTGGCAACATTGCTTATTTAAGGAGAAAATCATAAACAAAACGCATCGTTTCATCTCTTTTTGTAGGTATTCTTTCTCACTTTTTTCATGTTAGTCCGCCATATTACTTTAGTATATTTTATAAGGGAAATAAAGAAATAATTTTATTTTGTGATAATGTGATAAATTAATTTTTTCAGACCCTATGTGTTTTATTAGGGTGTAACAAATAAGTGAAAAAAAAATATATCAAAATATTGCTGTTTAAAAATGGAGCTAAAGTTCACCGAAGCCCTAAATAATATTATAGCTTTTTAAATTCCTAGGCGATATTGTGAAATTTAATGATTTACACGGGAATTGTTTTATTTTAAGTAATTTTTAAAAATCGAGTGGGGTTCGACGGACCCTCCCTGACCCCCCTTGCCAGCGGCCTTGTAGGGAGAAAATATTACCGGAATTAAAGTCACAA
Organism: Listronotus oregonensis; assembly: GCA_019359885.1. NCBI lineage: Eukaryota > Metazoa > Arthropoda > Insecta > Coleoptera > Curculionidae > Listronotus > Listronotus oregonensis. The sequence continues at coordinate 38,985 of JAHBCN010003628.1, read as the reverse complement.
GGCTTAAAGAAAGATCAGTAAGAAACTAAAAATTATACTACTTTGGGAGGATATTAACTCACCGCGTTAATTAAATAGACACTAGATTGTGACATGGTTATCATTCTAATCTAGAGTTTACTTTCTTAGTAGAAGTGTAATTTTTTCATTTAAATCTCTATTATGCTTTTATCGGACATACATATAAAATAAAAGATATTTCGATATTTTTTATCTTCACTTAAAGCAGAAGGTCGACCACTTCTTGGTAAATCACTCACTGAGACAGTTTCCTCCAATTTGTCTAATATCCTACTAACAGTTGATTGTGAAATATGATTTTCAGGATATTTTGCAATAAATAACGAACACACTTATTTTTGACTTCTTATTTTAGGTCTATTTGTTATCTAGAAGTAGACTCCTCTATTTTACAATTTTTTGTGTTATCGTTAGTGTAATTTAAGACAAGGTGTTTGGTATGAATTCTGGTGTAAACTAGTTTTCACCTAATTACTCTAACTCTCGAAGTAATAAAGTTAGAAGCATTTTTACTACAAGACTTAAAGTTTTTTGTTTATAAACATAACCATAAAGTCATTTTTAATTTCTGAAATAAGTTTAAAATACGTTTGGTATAAAAATCAAATACGGAACTTCTTTACACTTAGTTCTACTTTTTAGTCCTACACTTTCCTACTCTGTCCTACTCTAAACTTGATAACAAACAGTCCTAAAGTATCGTCAAGGTTATCGGAAAATGCGGGCTTTACGGTTGACACCATATTAGCATGTAATAGAAATTATCTACAGAATACACTACAATAATTCCTAAATACTCCCCAATAAATTAATATAGCATTTAAGTAATTTTAAGTTTTATGAAATATACTACTTTCGAAAATGTACCGACATCATTTTCTCAAAAACTACTGATTGGAATTTAAAAACCGAAGTGGCCTTGAGAAGATGATTTAATACCTTTTCCCATGAGGTATCAATCAAGCCGTTGTTCTAGTTAAACTTTTAGGGTTCACCCTGCTCAAGGAGTTAATATATATATATATATATATATATATATATATATATATATATATATATATATATATATATATATATATATATATATATATATATATATATATATATATATATATATATATATATTAAATTAAAAAATTATTTAAAATAAATTTAAATTAAAATTATTTATATTTTTTATATAGATTCAATTGTTTTTTTTTTTTAGGTCAATTTTTTTAAAAAGTTTTTGGGGTCCCTTTTTTTTAAAAAAATTTTTTTTAAATAGTACTTTTCAAGTTAGGTAAATTTAAGCCGTGAATTCTTTTCGCGTGACAAACTTGCTGATTGCCTAACATACACTGATGTTTTATTTTGACCGATTTAAACGCCGCGCGCAGCAGCCTTGCGAAATTGATATGCGGCTTAACAATAACACTTCCATGATTTTCATTTATATCCCAGTCTTTAGGTAATTTTCATGAATTTAAGTTGTAACAGCACAGCTTACTTAACAGCTCCACAACTCCGGTAGGCACCTTTGATCTCGCAGTCTACGAACAAACGAGACAGAAGCGTTGGCTCCCTCTGTCGCACATCCGGGAAAAGTCAGAGCCGGATTTAAAACGATTACTTATTTATGTAAAACGACAAATTTTTGCCTAACAGTACCGTAGTAGATAATTTTAAAGTTAATAAAAAAATAAAAATATACAATAAACTGTTTCCCGAAAAAGTAATAACATTTTAATTGTTATAGACTAAAAAACTCATATGAGCTGACAAAGTAACATGGGCGATTTATAATATTTGGGTCACAATAATTGTATTACGATAATTAGAAGGGGTGTAGTTATCTGTAATCTTATGAAAAGAATAATGTTTATAAAAATCGTTAGTTGTTTAAGAGGATGCATGGTCGATCTTTAGCTGTTTTCATATTCCCAGGTCATTGTTAAGGTCTTTTCTCAGCTCTCCCAAAAAATTCGGATGTAATATTCGACAGAAATTATTGCCTTTGATAGTCGCACTGTGATATCTCTCAATATAACGTCATTTTTAGGGAAAAGGTACAGTATAATAAAGTGTAAGTGAATAATAGGGTTTTTTAATACACGGGGATTTTTCGAGCACGACGGCGTAGCCCGAGTTCTCGAAATAGAGCAAGTGTTTTTTAAAAAATCAGTTATTTACGAATACATTACGCTTTTTTTTTATTGATATTATTTATTATATTAGTAATATTTTATTTGACGTTATAAAGTACTCATGTCAGATTAATAATTTTCGTTTCTTTAAAATGCCTAACACGTGCAAAAATTCGAGGTTTAGGTTGTTGAATCCATCTTAGACTTCACATTTCTCCCGTTTTTGATTGTTGTACCATGGCAACCTTTAAAACACGCGTGTGTTTGAAAGTTCGATTTGAACACGCTGAGGCGTGTTTTAATTAAGCAATAAAAAAATATGATAATAAAATAATGTTCTGTAGCTTAGGTTTTTAATAAGTTTTATTGCCCATTAATCGAAATGTAACAGATGTATAAGAAACAAAATAAAAATGCTTACCTATTCGCAACACTAATGTTTTACTAACAGCAATAAAGAATTTTACAAAATTAATTTTTCAGCCAGACATACAAAAATAAATGGACGAAAAAACAAAACAAAAAAATTACTTACAACTACGTATATTACAAATTTTTCCATATTATTAATTTATTCTTATTTATATTTCTAAAATTAGCATTTATTGTTTTTAATGTATAATAAATTCTAACTCTTAAATATAATTTAACTATAAATTCTTTGGGAAAATACTTACAGGGATGACTAAAGGGTAAATTGTTACTTATACCTAAAAGTGTACCGCAAATATTGCCTTTTGTGGCCAATTTTTCAAAATTTTGTTGAAATATTTTTTCTATTTTACATATTAGTTCCACAAATTCATCATTAGACATTTGCAAATTTCCGAATGTATCACCATTCGCACTTTTATATACTCTAAGAAAACAATAAAAAGATGAATCATCAAGTTCATTGTGGTCTTTGCTATATTTATTGCAAATGTCACAAGAGTGAACTTTAAAGCTTTATTTAAAGGTACCCGTACACGTACCTTATGGAATTTTTGCAGCATTTCATTTTTTGGTAATCCATGCCATTTAGTGCGTCTTTTTGGTCTGGTACTTTATCCTTCTTCAGGTACAAAACCTGTTCGCAATCAGAAAGCCTTAAAAGCATCTGATCAGAATCTGCCTCACAGTTTTCTGTCCTGAGTTAAGTAAGTTGACGCATTGCAACTTTCTAAATGTTCTGTGGAACTGTATTGCTGTTGGGTTAATGCAGTTGCCGTTTGCACTTCTGATTTTACCAAAATGGTTCTCCAGACAATCTTGGGTTAATCTTCGTGTAAGTACACAATCGAACCCTGCATTTTTACGAAGATAGTAAAATAACTGAATAATACTGTTGATGGAAATTATAGGACTTCTAATAAATTTAATTTTTTTGGTAACATTTTTATGATTTTTGTCTCGAATTTCAAGATTTTTTAAAGAAGGTCAAACAATCCATTAGAAACTCTAATTGAAATGAGTTTGCTTTAAAGGCAACATTATATTTTTTGGGGAAAAGGTTTGTGAAGAATTTAAAATATCAAATAATTGATCTACTCTATTAACAAATTCAGCAGTTTCTGTCGCTTCATCGGGAAGGGAACCAAATCTAATATAAACACTCATACCTACATGGACTGAGTAACTAAATACTTGGGTGGCAAGTTTGACCTTCATTTTTTGAAAACCAGTCGGGTAAATATGAGAATCCGTTAATTTATGTGCTGCTTTGACAGGATATTTTTTATCTAACTCATAGAAGTCTTTAATATATTGCCACGAAATTTTTTTACCATTAATATAAAAGTCATATATCATCAACATATTTCTCATCGCTTTTATAATATGTGGCACATCAAAGATGAAAAAGAGATATTGGTTTTCTAAATAAAAACCAGTATTATCTGGAGATATCTTTAAAATATTTGACAATTTGATATTGTTGGACCCCATATCACAAGTAATTCCGCAAACATTTAACCTCACATTTTTTAATTTTTGCACAGCTTCATTTAATAGTTTATGTAATAAATTAGCGTTACAGAAGAATAGTTTAGAAATATACAAAGACAATAAAAATAATAATGTACATCTGCTTAATGACCAAACCGAACTTGTATTTTCCACGCTATTTACTGTCGCCAAACCGTAATAAACTATTAATTGCTTTGACGCTTCCAGAACATATATTGACCACTTAGGGTTACAAATCACTTTATTTTGTACTGATATTTTAGTCTGTAAGAAATATTTCTTTGAAAATGACTCTGTGAGTTGAAACTGCTGTCACAATTGTTAATATATTTTAGTGGTAAAAAACATAGTAGTTTTACTTATCATTTTAAAAAGCTAAAAAAAAGTCATAATTTCAAAAAACTGGGAAAAATCGAAATTGAACATAGAAGATTCAAGATTCATTCAGGTGGATTCCCTTCTGAAACTAATACTATATCATCTAGAACTTGTATTCCTCTAGATCGTTCCAAAGGCGGTGCACTATACGAATGGTCAGTTCTGGAACTTTCCTCAAGAGATGGGAATAGGGTGGGAACTGCAGTGGCTACTAATCGTGCATGCAAGTGACTCGTGAACATCCTCTCTTCAAAATGGTCTGCACATAACGAGTAACTTTTATATAAATTGTTTACTTTGCCAAGCAGGTCTTCTCGATTGGCTTTTAGTGCCCATATTCTGGCTCTGTAAATAAATAATAACATTTTTAAACCATGCTTATTACATTTGACTACAATAAATAGTCTAGTATAATATTTTGTTTTGCGAAAATAAGAATATTTTGCAAAGGAATACGTTTACCTAATAAAAGTGTTCACCATTGACTTAGAAACAACAAAATAATAAACTTGACAATGATTTTGGTTTGAATTAGTTTTGGAATGTCTTAAAAAGATAAACAAAAAGCAAGTATGTTTGTAAATTTTATTAATAACAAAATAGGCTCATACTAAATAAAAAGGCCTTTAAAATGATGTATTACACGACCCCTTGTTCCATCTTAAAATTTTAGGGTGGTAGCCCTGGGGTTTAAAGTAGCACCATCTATTTTTTTGTAAAAAAACCTTCCCCCTCAATAAATTTGTTGGCGTGTTTCGGCAAAATTCACATATAACGTGAGTGGTAAGTTTTAAGATAAACACCCTTTTTATATATATATATATATATATATATATATATATATATATATATATATATATATATATATATATATATATATATATATATATATATATATATATATATATATATATATATATATATATATATATATATATACATATTAAGTATTAAAATTGGTTTTAATTCGAGCGCCCCAAAAAACTCCGTATACCAAATTTGGTCAAAATCGGAGTTGCGGACACTTTCTAGACAATTACCAAAAGTTTAATTTTTACTAAAATATGCAAAAAAATTTGTTTAAGTACTTACCGGTTAGCATCCTTAGGAAAACTAAAGAATTTCTTCTCTGAGTTATAACCTTTATTAAAACAGTTTCGCACTGCACAAACATGATGATGTCCTAATGGTTTTTTGTCACTCATTTTACCGAAGTGTAAAAAATAAAAATAAAACGCAATGTTCAAAACGATCAACTAAAACACACAAAAATTATACCTACGGCTATGGCGGCTAAACGTACTCCCGACTGCACGCCAAAGACATATATCTTTTCCCGGACAGGGCGGAGCATAAAGCCTGCGCGACGAGATCGGCGCTAACCGTTCCCGCCAAGAGAGTGTTACAGCTGTAAGTAAGCTGTGGCAGTTTGAAAGGTGTTAGAAGTTGTAGAGGGGGATTATCTAAGTATGACTATACAGTGAGGCCATAAAGTCTGGAAAAGTACCTTTTTCAGGTAAACGAAGCACCTGAGTAAAAAACGCTCGGACACGTGGATTTAGTTTTTAGGTTTAAATTTTTTGAAAGAAAAGAATTTATACAGGGTGTTTCAAAAACAGCAGGGCCGGTATCGACTTCATTTTTTTAAATGGCACCACCTGCATATTTTGACATTTTTGGATGTTACGGACAATTCTAGACATATTTCATGTACATTGTCCTATGCCTATCTTCAACTGTTTTCGAGTAATCAAGGTTACATGCCATAATTTTAGAAAAACGAAAATTCAATTAAAAATAATTTATTTCACTTTGTAAACAACAATTAAGGGGCATACTTTAACGTAACAAATGCTGAAACTGTTGCCCGTTCACTTCTTGGCAGTATCCTAACCGATCGATGAACTTTTGTTGCACGTTGCGAATAAAAGAAATTGGTATTTGTCGAATTTCATCTCTTATACGATTTTTTAAGGCATCGATATTGGGAGGCCTATTGAAATAAACTTTTCTTTTTAAATATCCCCATAGAAAATAATCTAGGGGAGTCAAATCCGGAGATCTGGCCGGCCACTCGACAGGGCCACGACGTCCTATCCATCTGTTAGGGAATATTTCATTGAGATACTGCCGGACAGGTACAGCGTGGTGAGGAGGTGCACCGTCTTCTTGAAACCACATAGTCGGAGTGGGTAAATCGGGTTCATTACCTGGATACAGTTGAGCCAAAGCAGGAATTAACTCCAGTTGCGAAAAATCTAGATAAATTTCGCCGGTCAAGTTTTCGTTGAAAAAATACGGGCCTATAATCCTGTCTTGAAATATTCCAGCCCAAACATTAATTTTTTCCGGATACTGCGTGTGAGTCACTTGAGCCCAATGAGTATTCTCTTTTGACCAATACCTACAGTTTTGTCGATTGACACTACCATTAAGAAAAAACGTAGCTTCATGGGAAAATAAAATATTTCTACAAAAAAATGGATCCTCGTTGCACCGCTCTTGCATATTTTCGCAATACTCGAGTCGGCGGTCATAGTCGTCTTCGTTTAATTCATGTATTAATCTTATTTTGTATGGATGATACTTTGCATGTTTCAGAATATTTTTTACCGTTGATTTACTGATGTCTAAATTTAATGCTACTTGACTTGTAAATGTGGATTTTTGTTATAATTAAGTAAAACATCTAATTTCACCTTGTCATCTAGTTTTGGCCTACCTGTTCTAGGAAGGTCTTTCACACAACCATGTTCATGGAATTTTTTAACAATTTTGCTGACTGTAGATTCTGTAATAGCTTGCTCCCGATCTAGATGGGCGTTATTAAAAATTTCACAGACATCACCCAAATGTCTTTTGCGATCTCCCCAGCCAAAAATCATAAGGATTTCGATTCTTTCTCGTTCTGAAAGCATATCTAATAAGATTAGTTCTCATACAGTATATCACAAATTGACACAGTGATCACTAAAACAACAGTCAAAGTGACAATTAAGGTACCAACGGTAAGGTAGAAAAATCGACGTGTCGGACCGATTTAATTTTGCAAGCAATTAATGTGGCAAAGATGTTACTTTTCAAACCTTGATTACTCGAAAACAGTTGAAGATAGGCATAGGACAATGTACATGAAATGTGTCTAGAGTTGTCCGTAACATTCAAAAATGTCAAAATATGCAGGTGGTGCCATTTAAAAAAATGAAGTCGACACCGGCTCTGCTGTTTTTGAAACACCCTGTATAAATTCTTTTTTTTTTAGAAAATTTTAAACCTAATAACTAAATCCACGGTCCGAGCGTTTTTTACTCAGGTGCTTCGTTTACCTGAAAAAGGTACTTTTCCAGACTTTATGGCCTCACTGTATAGTTTAAGAATCGAAAAAGCAAAGTGTGCAGGGGTGGGGGTGCAGGGTTAAAAATAGTAAAAATGTGTTTTTAGCTTCTGCTAGCGCCATTGTTAATTTCGTAGGGATATGTTCAAAATGTTTTTTTTTGGTAATTCAAAAACCTATAACTTGAGCCCGGCTAAAATTGATTTGGTTAATTCGTTTATGAAAAAATGCAAAAAATCGTAAAAAATAGCAATTTTTTGAAATGTTGATAATTATCGTCAATTCGTTAAGGCAAAAATGCAAAAAAAACCGTTAAAAATAGTCATTTTTTTTAATGTTGATAATTATTGCAATTTTTTTATTATCAATTTATATCATTGCAAAAATTGTTTTTTTAATTTTGAATTAAATGAGAGGTTCAACAACATAATCGGATAATTTTTTGCAAGGATAATTGAGTTTTACTGATTTTAGACCCCTAATCTATTGAGCTATATCTTTTTTGTTTAAAAATATTTTAGGTCATAAAAACTTTTCTTTTTCGAGACTTATATTTTACTTATTAAAATCAACCGAATAAAAAAATTTGTTTGCAGTTCCTTGTTTTGAGACCTTAAAAAAGAGGTACTTTTTTGTTAATAAACAATTAAAGCTGGAGCGCCCCCTGCATGAGTTACAAATTTTAACTTAGAAATATGAAAAGCTGACATCAAAATAAATAGTTTTGAAAAAAAGAAGTCTTTACGACCAGTAGGAACCAAGTAAGCAGTTTTTTTAAAATTATGACCTAACTGTTTGTAATTATTGAAGAATTAATTTGGACGGCATTCGATATTATAGTATTTGAACTTGTTACAACGCATAATAAAAAGTTGTAATAATTGATTTTTATTGAGTAAAGGTGTGTTTATACTTACTGATACCGTCGAGCGGGCTTCTATCCCCACCACTACGGTGGGGATAGAAGCTCTCGAAATGACATGCCGAGGAAAAAACTAAAATTAACAGTTTAAATTCCGCGGAGCGCAGAAAAAAAACCATCTTTGCGAATTATTATCGGATCAAGCTATTTTTTTATCTGGGGTAGCCCAAACAGTTATAAATAACGGTGCATTTAGTTTTTAAAAATTATTATTAATTTAGTTTAATTAAATATTTAAACAATCTATACATTTTTGTAAGTCATGTTATTAACATGTAAATGGTACAATATTTATAATAAAAGAAACTAAAATATAATGAAGGGGTTTTTGAGAAAAACAACATATGTCAAATTTTTATGTTATTTAGAAAATCAACAAAAACATATGTTGACTGGTGTGATAAAACTAGGTAAATTTTAAACGCACATAACATTGAGATATGTGATATTTCTGTAAAAAAGCCGAAATTTCTCCGAAATACAGTCTCCTCTGGTCTCCTCAATTCTAAAAACCTGTTTTACTGCATACTACTACCAGCTACTACTTCTTACTTTCTTCCATAAAAAGAACGTTCATTCTCTACTATATTTGAAATTTTATCGGATTTATATTTAATTTAAATTGTAAAAAGTTTAATAAACAACAAAAAAAAAACTTATCGTTTTTAGAGATTAAAAATGAGCTGCGACGCATGGACTAAAGTTTAATAAAAAATGATAATAATTTTTAAAAACTAAATGCACCATCATTTGTAACTTTTTGCGCTACCCCGGATTAAAAAAGGCTCTATCCGAAAAAAATTCGCAGAGCTATGGCTTTTTTTGCGCTCCGCGGAATTTAAACTTTTAATTTCAGTTTTTTACTCGGCAAGTCATTTCAAGAGCTTCTATCCCCACCACTACCTCTCTCGCGCCGCTCAAAAGTATCAGACTTTAAACACACCTTCTATCAATAAAAAACAAATACTACACACTTTAGTATGCTTTGTATCAAGTACAAGTATTATACTATCTAATGCCGTTTAAATGCTAACTCGGTTCCTACTGGTCGTAGAGACTTCTTTGTTTTTTAAAACTATTTGTTTTGATGTCAGCTTTTTATATTTCTAAGTTAAAAATTCGTAACTCATGCAGGGGCGCTCTAGCTTCAATTGTTTTTAACAAAAAAGTACCTTTTTTTCAAGTCTCAAAACAAAGGACTGAATATTAATTTTTTTATTAAGTTGATTCAAATTAGTAAAATATAATTCTTCAAAAAACAAAAGAGAGTTTTTATGGCCTAAAATATTTATAAACAAAGAAGATATAGCCCAATAGATTAGGGCTCTAAAATCAAAATCAATTATCTTAGCAAAAAATTATCCGATTGAACCTCTCATTTAATTCATAATTAAAAAAATAATTTTTTGCAATGACAGAAATGGATAAAAAAAATTGCAATAATTATCAACATTAAAAAAATGACTATTTTTAACGGTTTTTTTTTTGCATTTTTGCCTTAACGAATTGACCAAATCAATTTTAGCCGAGCTCAAATTATAGGCTTTGTAATTACCTAAAAAATATTTTAAACATATCCCTCTAAAATTAACAATGGCGGTAGCGGAAGCAAAAAACACGTTTTTACCATTTTTTACCCTCCACCCCCCACCCCTGCACACTTTTTTCGAGTCTAAAACTATATAATCATACATAGATAATCCCCCTCTACAACTTCTAACACCTTTCAACCTGTTACAAATTAACGTTGTAAACAGGCCTTATTTTTACCTACAGACTGGCCTATTATATTTGTCATACTTTATCAATAAAAACTAATATGAGATTTACTTTTCTGAAAAGCATATTATCTCTTATTTTGAAGCTTGGTCCTAGCAGAAGGTTGACGTACTATTGGATGATCAGTTTTTGTATTTGATAAACTTTATTTTTACAAATTTTTAGCTTTAAAATCCTCCACTCCACAGTCTAGAAAGACAAGTTCTGGTGCATCAGGTGGTTCGGGTTACGCAAGTGATAAACAGGATGATAGTTCAACCAGAAGCATACGTTGTCCAACGTGCAGCTCAAAAGCAGAAGTTCCCCGTGGAGGAGTTTGTCACTATCCCCCAAATTATTTTCTTCAGCACCGAATGGTCTTGGCCACCCTAAATTCGAAAACCACACATTTGCTTTGTGATTTATGTACCACTGATGTAACGGTAAGTTCACTTGTGATCAACTGTTAGGACAATTATACAGTAAAGCGCACCGTACTGCGAACATAGGAGGGTCCTGGACAATTTTGGATGTACCCAATTCTAAAATACCAATAATAATTTTGTGGCTTGCATCTCAACTTCCGTCTCGTTTTCTCACGTGGCGCATTTTTGGTTAGGACTGGTGGGGAGTGCGGTGATAAATTCGGAAGAATTATCTGTCCAGTTTAGTTGTTTACTACGTTTTTATTTTCAGTAAGAGGATGCAGTGTTTATAGGCAAGTAGCAGGAGTTAGCTAGCGTCAACCGACTTCGATCTGATTTCTTATCAGTCATAAATTTAAAATTAGTTAAAAACCAAACAGTTTTTCCTAATAAAATAAAATAATTTTCTCAAATAAATAATGGAACGTTGAAGATATTTTTAAGAAAATAATTTAATGTGCATTCATAGAATAAAAAAAGAAAAACTCTTTTTCAAGTTATCAAAGATGATCAAATAAACCACCTTCTTGAGCCAAACAATAACCAAGATTGTCATAAAAACGCCTTCTGACATTTGCTTAATGTTAAGGGTAATAATCCTAAATTCCCAATTCCCAATTTGTAATTGCAATTCTTGTAGATTATTAGCCCTATTCTCTGGAAAACATAAATTTATGATTTTACGTGACCTCAGAGAAAAAATCGTTGGGTGAGACCATGAAGTGAAAATGTCGATTCATCAGTAAAAACAATGTTTCTTATAAAATTTTCATTGTTATTTTTCATTTCCATTACAGTTTCAAAAAATTGCCTTCGTCTAAAATGATCATCAGGGAAAATTTCATTGGTTTTTCTTACTTTGTAGGATCGGTATCAATTTTTTTCAGCACTCTTTCCACTGATCTTCTGCTCAAAAAAAACCTGTCCTGCAATTGTATTAATGGAAACTGTAGGATTTTTAATAACACTTGCCACTACCATAATTTGTGTCATTTCCCTTTTGTTGTTTTTTTTTTGAGGCACTATCATGTTTATGTTTTCTTGGAGTTAAACAACCAAATGTCAGAAAGTTTTTAATGACTCGGTAAATAGTGGAAATCGTGGGAGTCGGCCTGGTTAGAAATAAATTATTAAATAATTCCCCGATTCCCCTAACAGGATTTCCACGGTGATTCCATTCAATAATTTAAATTTTGTCTTCCAGTTCGTAAACATCCATTATTAATAACTATTAAAAAAAAAAAACTTTTTGGTCGCAAATAATCGACACAGTACAACTATTGCTGTCGAGCGTTCGATACTAAAGAACTATTTCAGAAATAAACGTATTGAATTGTTGGCTGGAAAATTATTGATCGATAAGCAATGCGTGCGGCGTTTTTAGGTACATCCAAAATCGTCTAGGATCGTCCTATGTTCGCAGTACTCTGCGCTTTACTGTATGTCATTACAATAGGCCCCTTACGCATATATTTTTTGGCTAAAGATAACCCTGTACACATAAATAAAACTTTTGACAAATATATATTAAATATAAAAATTTTATAATAAAGCTACAAGCATTTATAATTCACATATTAAACTATGGCGCGGAAACGGTATCTACGTCACGAGCCGCTGACTACACATATTCACAATGCTCGGTGGACACAAGCCACTACGGATCAGTTTCAATATTACATCTCAGATGAAAACTTAGTAGTGGTTGGGACTATACAGGTTAGAGAGATAAGGAGCACCAACTCTTATGGCTGTTTGGATCAAAAAGTGGTCACAGAATAGCACTAAATGCAGGCGCTGTTTGAGCCTAAGGTATGGTGTAAACCCGGGGTCTCCAAACTACGGCCCGAGGGCCACATCCGGCCCGCGGACAGATTTTGTCCGGCCCGCGGAGAGCTAGCATACTTGAAAACTCCTTTTAGAGAACAAATAATTTTTATAGCAAATTAAATTTAGTTTACTGAAGTATTCTAATTTTATGTTGAATAATTATTAATATGACATCTACATTGATATGGTCATGGGCTAACTCCGCTAACTCATAACATTCTTGTAGGCTTATTTATATTGTTTTTATGATAAGTTGGATAAAGAAACACAGAATTGTAATGAGTAAAGACATGTATAATATGCAGAAAATTTAACTTCAGTATATAATAACTAACAAATTATTGAAATGAATCCAACTAACATTTTATACATTTTAAATAACCACATAACTTATAACAAACATAATGACATATGAAATACTAATGATATTTATGTAATTGAGATTTTCCACTGACAATAGTTTGTAGTTGTGGACTAATTTTACTTGTACCAATTATTATTAAAAGAGATTTAAGATGCTCATCAGTTAATTTCGATCTGTAAACATTTTTTGTGTACTTCATTTTGGAGAAGGTTTTCTCACACAAATAAGTAGTACCAAAAACAGAAAACAGACCACGAGCAAATTTATGCAAATTATCAAATTGTGTCAGTGGAAGACTCTTATAAAATTCCAACAAAGATGAGTTTTGATATTTGTTCTTAATTATATCACTGAATTGTAGATCAATCATTTCCATTTGAAGTTCCGGGGCTAGGGTTTCAATGTCAGTATGAAAAGGATTCTGAAAAATCTTAATTTGATTCGCAATGGCATCAAAGTCCGAGAAACGAGTATCAAAATTTATCTTCAAAGCACTCAAAGTTTCGATTGCTAAATCGATAGGAAACTCAGTCTCAGTAGTGTGGCTTAATATTTCACATGTTTTAAAATGTGAAAAACATTTACTTCGTAGTGGTGATTGAAACAGTCTCAATTTCTTCCGGAATGATTTGATATTAGTGTATAAATCAGGAAGATGCTGGTTTTCTCCTTGCAATCCCAAATTCAGTTCGTTCACATGTTTTGTCAAATCAACATAGAATGTTAACTTCCACAGCCATGCGTTGTTTTGTAATTCAGTAAGAGGGCGATGCTTTTCATTCAAAAAAATTTCGATCACTGCTCGAAGTTCAAAAAAGCGCTGAAGGACTTTCCCACAACTAAGCCAGCGTACGGCAGTATGATAAGGTAAGTCAGTTTCTCCAATCTCTTCAATAAATTGTCGGAATTGTCGGTGATTCAGCCCAAAAGATCTGATAAAATTAACAGTTGATATGACTGGTTTCAGAACGTCAGACATATCCAAACATTTTCCGCACAAAGACTGTTGATGAATGATACAATGTAAGACTAATGGTTTTGAACCACCGTCATTTTCTACAGCCTTTGACACAAGAGCGACCACTCCTTTATCTTTCCCACTCATGTTTTTGCCTCCATCAGTTGTAATACATTTCAAGTTTTTCCATCGAAGGTTCTTTTGATTAATGGCCATTTCAACTCCTTTAAAAATATCTGTACCAGTAGTTGTGCCATGAATACTATACATATCAAGAAGTTCTTCGTGCACTTCATAGCTTTTATCTACTCCTCGAATATAAATCAACACCTGAGCAGTATCTGACACATCCGTTGACTCATCCAAGGCCAAAGAAAACTACTCAAAATGTTTTGTCGAACAGTTGAGAGGATATATTTTCAGCGATGTTTTCTACCCTTCGAGCCACAGTGTTTGCTGACATACTGACAGTTTTTAATAAATTTACCTTTTCAGGGCACATTTCTTCGGCTACTGCAATTATGCATTCTTTGATCATTTCTCCATCGGTGAATGGTTTTCCACGTTTTGCAATTTCAAGAGCCACACGAAAGCTGGCACGAGTTGCAGCCTCTTGTTCAGTTTTGAGTTTTGTAAATGAAGATTGCTGCGATTTCAATCCGCGCTGCATAGCTTCGAATTTTTCTGTCCGCAAACTTCCTGTATATTTTGAGTAATTTTGAAAATGTTTTGTTTCATAATGACGTTTAATGTTATATTCTTGAGAACGGCTATGCTTTCATTGCAAATCAAACATAGCGCCTTGTTACTGGACTCAATTACGAAATACTGAATGTTCCACTGATCTTTGAATTTTCTGCATTCACTATCAATTTTTCGCTTCTTTTCCATACCACTAATTCACACACAAAAGCAACAATTCAAATCAAAATACTGTTATAAAGATGTCTTAAACTTAAACACGCACAAACACGTTTTAAGGAGGTATGCAATATTTTATTTAACAACAGTGTCATAGGAACTGACTTGTGGTTGCGCCAGTAGCCTTCTTATATATTCCAATTACTGCCATCTAGAAGTGAGTGGAAGACACCAGAACTTTCTCGAACCAACGAGATTATTCTGTACGTGCTATTAGCGCCATCTGTTAGCGATAGAAGGTACTACCTATTTCCGCTTGTGTCCACCAGATGTCGTGTCACGTTACTCCTCATGGCTCGTACTCTACGACTACAGTTTTTAATACATTTACCTTTTCAGGGCACATTTCTTCGGCTACTGCAATTATGCATTCTTTGATCATTTCTCCATCGGTGAATGGTTTTCCACGTTTTGCAATTTCAAGAGCCACACGAAAGCTGGCACGAATTGCAGCCTCTTGTTCAGTTTTGAGTTTTGTAAATGAAGATTGCTGCGATTTCAATCCGCGCTGCATAGCTTCGAATTTTTCTGTCCGCAAACTTCCTGTATATTTTGAGTAATTTTGAAAATGTTTTGTTTCATAATGACGTTTAATGTTATATTCTTTGAGAACGGCTATGCTTTCATTGCAAATCAAACATAGCGCCTTGTTACTGGACTCAATTACGAAATACTGAATGTTCCACTGATCTTTGAATTTTCTGCATTCACTATCAATTTTTCGCTTCTTTTCCATACTACTAATTCACACACAAAAGCAACAATTCAAATCAAAATACTGTTATAAAGATGTCTTAAACTTAAACACGCACAAACACGTTTTAAGAAGGTATGCAATATTTTATTTAACAACAGTGTCATAGGAACTGACTTGTGGTTGCGCCACTAGCCTTCTTATATATTCCAATTACTGCCATCTAGAAGTGAGTGGAAGACACCAGAACTTTCTCGAACCAACGAGATTATTCTGTACGTGCTATTAGCGCCATCTGTTAGCGATAGAAGGTACTACCTATTTCCGCTTGTGTCCACCAGATGTCGTGTCACGTTACTCCTCATGGCTCGTACTCTACGACTAATCTAGAAATTACAGATAATGACAGGAAAATTAATAATATGCAGTGTTGCCGTTTTGCGGACTTTAGTCCGATTTGCAGCCTTTTTTAAACGTTGTGTACTTTTTCGGACTTTTTTTTTCATCAGTGGACTATTTCAGTTCTTACCACCGGCAACAATGATAATATGGTTTTGGCCCTCGGAACTTACTGGAGTAATTAGTATGGCCCTAAGGCTGGAAAGTTTGGAGACCCCTGGTGTAAACAAATGACCTTGACCGCATTACATAAAGTGTTGCGGTAAAAGTTCAAAATTGGCTAATCTCGACATAAATCGTCACAAATGAAGTATCTTACAAATGTATTTTTAAATTTTATTTTTATTTTTTTTATATATATATATATATTATATATATATATATATATATATATATTATATATATATATATATATATATATATATATATATATAATATATATATATAATATATATAACTACGGTAGAAACTTCAGAGGATGATTGGCTAGGTCGTTTTAAGAAAAAAAGTTCCTATGAACATATGTCCGGAGTTGCTTCGTTTCTGAGATACAGGGCGTTGAAGTTTAAAGAAAAAACGGTATTTATAAAATATCATAAATATCCTAAAACCGATTTGGTGCAGTTATTTGAAGTAATAAGGTGCTTATTTAGCTCTAACTAGTGGCGTCTCAGTGGGCACCACAGCCATATTATTGACGAACAAAAGTACACCAATGACTTTTTCTTATAGTTTCTAATTTTTTTTAAGATTAAGCAACTTAAAATACAACTTTTTACTTTCCTGTGTTATTTTTCATATCTAGCTTCGTTTTCGAGAAAAAAAAATAAAAACCACATTAACTCATTCTAAAAGCTATCCATGGACAACATAAAATAAAAACCAAAAATAAAAAATAAACAATTTCGACCTTAAAGTAAATGAGCAAAATGTGCACCTTCTCATAAAATACGGGACTGCAATCGATTTGTCATTGAGTGTCTGACACTTAAAAAAAAACGATATTTAAATATCATAAATATCCTTAAACGATTTGGTGAACCAATGACTTTTTTTGTAGTTTTTTTTTTTAGATGAATATGAATATCTTGTTTACTATGAAAATAAACATTTTACTTGTACGACATTTATTATCACATTTTTGGCATACCACATCTGCTTTTTATAACAAATTATTGCGAAGTCCAATCTAGTACCTACTTACCCGTTTTGGAGACCAGCTCACAGTGATAGTATTGTCATATCAGTAAAATTTAGAGTTGTCCATTAGCAGTGATCCATCATGAATAATTTTACTAACGCTGAAATGGATGACATGCACTTTATTTATGAATTAGCAAATGGAAATGCGGAAGAAGCACGAAGAATTTACCAGGACAGATATCCTAACAGAGTAATTCCATGTGCCAAAACATTTAGAACGCTACACGCAAGGTTATGTGAAACTGGGAGTTTTAATAAAAATACAGGTTATGGAAGACCACAAACTGTAACAACGCCTGAATTAGAAGAAGCTATACTTAATGCGATAGAAGAAGATCCTTCAAATAGTACCAGGAAGCAGCTTGAAGTCAGCCCAAAAACCGTTTGGAAAGTTCTAAAAAGAAACCTCTTGTACCCATATCACATACAGCGGGTCCAAGCTCTGCTACCTCGGGATTTTCAAACAAGATTAATGTTTTGCAGGTGGTTGATTCATACCATGTCTTACAATAATAATTTTTTACCAAATGTTTTATTTAGGGACGAGGCAAATTTTTCACGAGATGCTATTATGAACTTTCACAAGGACCATTTTTGGGCCGACGAAAATCCCCACGTTATTAGAGAAAGTCATTTTCAGCAACAATTTTCGCTGAACGTTTGGGTAGGAATTATTGGTGACTACCTAATTGGCCCATTTTTTTTACCAGCAAGATTAACAGGTGAATCCTACACGGACTTTTTGCAAGGTCATTTACCCATTTTGTTAGAAGAAGTACCCGTACAAGTAAGAGTCAACATGTGGTCTATGCACGACGGGGCTCAAGCTCATTTTAGTGCTCTTGCTCGTCAGCATCTCGACATCACCTACCCTAATCGCTGGATTGGACGTGCAGGACCTCAAAATTGGCCACCTCGCAGTCCTGATATGAATCCTCTAGATTTCTATTTATGGGCCATTTGAAAGCTCTTGTTTATAAAACTCCTGTACTAGATGTGAATGACTTGAGGAATCGGATAATTGACAATTGCAATGTCATAAGGAATACTCCAGGAATTTTTGCACGTGTCAGACACTCAATGACAAATCGGTTGCAGTCCTGTATTTTATCAGAA
Organism: Listronotus oregonensis; assembly: GCA_019359885.1. Lineage (NCBI taxonomy): Eukaryota > Metazoa > Arthropoda > Insecta > Coleoptera > Curculionidae > Listronotus > Listronotus oregonensis. The sequence goes on along the minus strand of JAHBCN010003628.1, from coordinate 20,589 downwards.
GGTGCACATTTTGCTCTTTTACTTTAAGGTCGAAATTATTTATTTTTTATTTTGGGTTTTTATTTTATGTTGTCCATGGATAGCTTTTAGAATGAGTTAATGTGGTTTTTATTTTTTTTCTCGAAAACAAACTAGATATGAAGAAAACACAGGAAAGTAAAAAGTTGTATTTTTAGTTGCTTAATCTTAAAAAATATAAAAAGTATAAGAAAAAGTCATTGGTGTACTTTTTTTCGTCAATAATATGGCTGTGGTGCCCACTGAGACGCCACTGGAGCTAATAATTTCAATCTAGTTCGAGCTAAATAAGCATCTTATTACTTCAAATAACTGCACCAAATTTCGACCAAATCGGTTTTAGGATATTTATGATATTTTATAAATGTAAAATGGCGATTGTATACAGGATACAATAGGTCTTGGAGGTATACCATTTTTGTGTATTTTAGGGAGTCCGTAAATTTTAGGAGATGTAGAGTTGTGGATAGTCAATTTTTTAGCATCAATGGTATTAATTTCCTTGTTATTCAACAATTTTTTAACAAAAGTATTATTTTTCTTTTCGAATATATTAGTAGGATCGCTTTTTAATTTTTTCTATGTATTCGTGTCATTGAGTAGATTTTCCATTTTATTATTATAGTCAGTTTTATTCATAACTACTGTTTTATTACTTTTATCAGGTTTTAAGACTATAATTTGAGGATTATCCTTGACAATTTTTTTTTTGAAAATTATTAGTTTTTAAGGTTTTTGTGTTTGATTTTGGTTTTATGATTTGTAATTACGAACATTACTCGTAAGAATAAATACTATATAAAATACTCTTTTTCTTTTAAGAACTTTATAGACACCGTAGTCATTCCTGATAACTATAAATTGCTTTCCTTAGACGTCGTATCGCTATATACAAACATATCTAGCACACTAGTTGACAAAATTCTATCTGAGAAATGGGATTTAATCAAAGAACACACAACCATGTCAAAAACAAATTTTATGGAAGGTGTCTCGCTTACCTTATCTAATAATTATTTCCAATACGAATCTTCATTTTATCTACAGATTAATGGCTGTGCTATGGGCTCACCCATATCATCAACCATAGCACAACTAGTTATGGAATACTTAGAGGAGAGCGTGATAGAGAAATCAAACCTAGACATTTTGTTTTTCAAGAGATATGTCGATGACTGTTTAATGGCGGTACCAGAAAATAAAACTGATAATATCCTCAATAGTTTTAATAGTTTTCATAAACAATTACAGTTCACACTCACTTTTTGGATATGACTCTGACACGCAACTATAAAACAAAAAAAAATAACACGATGGTACACCAAACCTACGTGGTCAGGTCGATATCTAAATTACATGTCATGTCACCCTAAAAAACATAAAATGAGTGTAATCATAGGATTAGTGGACCGTGCAATACATCTCACGTCGCCAGTATTACGACCACAAAGTCTAAATAAAGTTAGGGATACGCTCATAAAAAATAACTTTAAATTGGGGATATTAACAGAATTATCAAACAAAGAACGTTTATAATTTATAACAAATTACAAACTTAACAAAAAGAACAAGCAGAAACAGAAGATAACTACGTGGCATTACCATACACTAGTGGTCTTTCAGAGAAAATTGCACATATTCTAGGCAAACATGGTGTGCGAACTTGTCACAAATCTCATAATAAATTAAACTCTATGTTTACACCATTTAAACAGTCAGATGTTGTTTATTCTATACTTTGTAATTGCTCAAAAACGTACATCGGAATGACTACACAATTGCTAAAAAACAGAATAAATGGTACCAATCTGGGGCTTCAAGAGCATTACATAAACATGAGCGAGATACTTCACACACATTTTGGTACAATGACATCAAAATACTAAATAAAAATAGAAACCTTCACAAGCTAACAATAAAAGAGATGATTGAAATAAAACGCGACAAAAATTCGATTAACGACAAAACCGATGTAGATAAATTAGGCCAAATTTATAACAACATTATTAACTAAAACTTATGGTCCAACCTTAATATACAAAAGTTAACTCCTGCCTTAAGAATCATATATTTAAAATTATAACAAAAAATCTAACAGTTTTTATGCAATTGAACTTACTACATTCCAAAACAAAATGTATGCAGATGAATTCAGTCTGTTTTAAAAGATCAAATGTAGACGTTTCTCAAGGTAAGTATTTTGTAGAAGCATGTGAGTGGCTATTTTTAATATTAAGTTTTCTAACTGTATATGTATTGTTTGTACCATAATTGTATTGTATATTTATTTTTTGTTTTTTTTTGTTTTTCGAATAGCACAGAAAAACTTTTTTGATAATGCATCAAAAATGAAGGAGAAACGTCAAAACAAATAAAATCAAAATGTTATATTTAATTTTATGTAAGAAACTATTCCATAAAAATTAACCAATATATATAATATATATATATATATATATATATATATATATATATATATATATATATATATATATATATATACATATAAAAATTTATTTATTTATATTTATAATTGTGATGTCCTGTGAGGTAGGTAAAACGCGTCTAAGGAGAGAGTTACAGAAAATAACAAAAAAAATCAGGATTAACTGTCTTTCTTCCCCCCTGGTGATACGTGGTGAGGTTGAAGATCAAACCCCCTACCAAATCAGGGGGGGGGGGGGGGGGGGGGGGGGGGGGGGGGGGGGGGGGGGGATTAACTGTTTTTTCTTCCCCGGATACGGGGGGAAGAAAACCCCCAAAATCACTTGTATTTTTTTAGAAAAAGTATCTTAAAAAGTTTATAATATTAAGGACCGTGATAATAATGGCAACGGCGAGTTGAGCTCACAGGCCGCTTTTCGTTTATTTAGAAATCGCGCGTTCAACGACAAAATAAATACACGTGATATCTCACTACACCTCCTCCCTCCTTCTGATAGTTCGTGATTTTTGTCGAACACCCTCCCCCCTCCTCTTTCGTGCCTTAAGTGATTAATGGACGACCCCCAATGTGATTTTAGCACGGCATCAAAAGTAAGATTTTTATGTCTTACCGAAAGACATTGATATTGGTCCGATAAATAGACTCTTGGTTTTTCTGTTGTTAACTGTGCCTCCATACAGCCCTATTGTGAAGTCCTGTGGGGCAGGCGAAACGCGTCTAGGGAGAGAGTGACAGGGAATAACAGAAAAATCAGGATTTCTGCTTTTCAACTGTCTTTAAAACGTAGTTACATTTTTGTACATACCGAGGCAGTAGGTATGTTTCCTATTTTAATAACAATATCTACCCACTCTGGTAAATACTGATGTCGATTTGCTAAATATTATTTTAGCACGGCGTCGAAAGTAAGTTTTTATAGCTTACTGAAAGACATTGATACCTGTCTTATACGTAGACTCTTGGTTTTTCTGTTGTTAACTGTGCCCTTGATACAGCCTTATTGAGTCCTGTAAGACAGGTGAAACGCATCTAGGGAGGGAGTCACGGGAAACAACAAAAATCTCAAAATTCTGTTTTTCAACTGTCTTTAAAACGTAGTTACATCTTTACGTACAATAGAGATTTTTTCTATTTTTGATAACCTTACTGCCGACTTCGGTAAATACTGATATCGATTTGCTAAATGTGATTTTAGCACGGCCTCAAAAGTAAGAATTTAATTCCTTACCGAAAGACATTGATATTTTTCTAATGCTGCTTCTCAAGTGTCTTTAAAACGTAGTTACATAAAGGTGAATTAAACCATGTGTATCTGTCGGTTCCTTATATAATACCCTCATTTGCCCGCAAGGATTACACAATTTTGGCTGTTTTGGTTTTTTCTCGTTCTCGCGGAATATTGCTTCTTCCTCTCCTCGCGTCACATCACATCACGCTCCCCGCGCTTCTGCCGGCGTCACACGTTATCGTATTTTATTTGTTATTATTTTGTAATATGAATACAAACTTTCACCCTCCCCCATTCAACTCATTTACGGGGAAGTTTTCTAAAATCCTTTCTTAGCTGACGTCTTCTTTTTGTTTGGATAATAATCAGCAACTCCCATATTTACAACTTTAGAAATGAAAATTTTTTATACAAACTTTCATCCCCATTTTAACTCCCTCTTGCCCCCCCAAGGAATGCAATTCCAAAAATGTTAGAACGGATTATTTTTAATCGCAATCAATAGCCTACACACCAATTTTCATACTTCTAAGTCCAGGAATGATAAAGTTCGATCTAAACTTTCACCCTCCATTCTACCCCTTTAGGGAGAAAGTTTTCTAATATACTTTCTTAGCTGACGCCTCCGATTTTTCTGCGTAATCAGAAACATAATTACCAACTACCATATTCCACCATAACCACAACTTCAAAAATAAAAATTTTTCTATATAAATTTTAAAAATTTATTAAAAAACTATTAAACATGTTAATTATTTCAGGCGACTTCTAGATGTATGGACTGTGCAATAAGCTTTTGTATGCAATGCGAAGAATTTCATTTGAGACAAAAAACTTCGGCAATGCACGAAGTTTTAAGTCTAGATGATGCAAGAGAGAAGGGGATTACAAAAATTAGAAGACAAATAATGTGTATGGTACATCCGGACATGGAGTTAATTTCATTTTGTTCTACTTGTTATCAGGTATATACACTTAAACATTTCCAAGACTAAAAAATTGTGTGCCAATATTACAAAAAATTAAACGTATTAAAAATTTCCATTATGCGTAGTGGGTCAACAAAATATTCGGCTTTAGTAGAAAATAATTCATAACATAAAGAAAACACATATAATTTTTAAAGTCAAACAGATCAAGCGTATTCTTTCTTCTCTTAATACTAAAAAATCGTCTGGGCTGCATGGCATACCAGCAATCGTCTTAAAAAAATGTGCTCCCGAGCTTGTACCCATCTTAACTCGCCTCTTTCGAATCTCTTACGACACGGGCATTTTTCCGAAGAGTTGGAAGGCTGGACGTGTGCAACCTGTCCCCAAAAATGGATCTAAAAGTCTCCCTTCTAACTATAGACCTATATCTCTTCTTCCAATCTGTACACTCTGTATGTATCCCAAATCAGAACCTCTTTAGAATATTGTTCTCATGTCTGGGGAATGGCGTCCCCACATATCTTTCACCAGTTAGGGTGCCCTCATAAAAGAACGGACCAACAATTTTTGAACCAATTATAACGCACCAAACGTTGAAACTGAAACGGACTTGTGGACCTCTTGGATGTACTAACAAAAGATTTTCTCTTAACCAATAATGGTGGTTTTTTCTATTAAACATTCCAGAATTTGAGAAATTTGATTCATCTGTCCATAAAATGTAGCGAAAGTTATTTATATTTTGGCGACAGAAGTTAAGATACCAATGGCAAAAAACAAGTCTTCTCTGGATCCCTTGCCAAAAGCGTTTGAACTGGTCGGTACTTATCGGAATAAATGTGTACTTTTTTAAAATCCTTTGAACAGTACATAACTGAAATTAGAGTCCTTGAGAATATCTGGTATTGAATTTCACGATAAGCTTCGAAATATCCAATAACTGCAATTCCGTGGCCTCGCTTATTGTGAATTTTTTGCCCTTGTTTTAGCAAAAACATTTTGTTGCTCCTAAATTTTCAATAAAGTCTCAGATAATATCGTTCATACGGTTGAATGCGAGCGGATATAATTCACTGTAGTATTCTCTTGCTCTCAAGGAGGATTTTCTGCACACTTAATAGCATTCTAACATATCACACTTTTCTTCATGAGAGAACATTTTTCTTTAAATTAATACTGACACAATAAAGCTTATAAACAAGTATTTGACAAACACACTAATGTTTGACATTATTTGATTTTATCATTGTTTTCCAAAGCCTTCTAGTTGCGAGTATAAGTCCAGTTTAGCAATTTGTCGCTTATCTTAATGCTGTCAAATCGCGAAAGCCATGTTGTTTTCATAGCCGTCTTAATATATATTAATACTGCAAATAATTAAAATATTTATCGTTATTTTGAATTTATTTTTGACTCTAGCGAAAAGTCATTATAAACTTTTTGTTTAAAATTTGATGTTTTGAACAGAAAAATATAATATACAGGGGTTTCCATTTAAAAATGTTACTGACTAAAAACTTTCTCAATTTTTCTACTTTTTTAAACTTTGCTACTGGTTTTGTTACCCAAATTTGTTTTTCACCAAAATTTCCCAAAGCCTATTGGAAATGTAACTTAACATTGGCTTTTGGGGTTTTACCAAAAAAAAAATAATGTTTTGTTAGGGCAGAGAGCCATAAATTTTTTTCACCGGGAAGGGTTTAAATTTGCAGCAAATTTAATGTGTTTAACCGTGACAGTTGCTTTTTCACTACTGCATTATGGAGTAATCGGCATAACGTTTTTATGCCCCTTGTTGTAGGAAAGGGTGATAAAATGGATGTGCGGTAGGATGAAACTTGTTTCGAAACGGGTTCGGGATAGATCAAGTCTTTCTATACTTCTGTAAAACATTTTATGCTGTTGCTTTTTAATGTGATCTTTTAACAGCATCAGTGGTTTTGCTCTTTTAACTGCAGCTGTTAACATCTAGCTGTCTTAAAGAGAAATGATCCAATATTAACTATTTTGTGTTTCCTCACTAGTTGCAGCAATGGATTTGTACTAATTGGACAAACGGGTGTAGAGATTATGCAATTTCCCCCTTACAATGCCCCTTCGAAGGAGATCGAAACGAGGATGAATGCCACGATGAAGACGCATCATTTTTTCTGTGCGATGTCTAGCGCGTAGTTACTCTCGTGTCCACTTATTATTTATTATTATTGAAAATGTGCGTAACCAAATAATGACATGTGGAAATCAAAAATTATGGTCCAGGCCGTAACAGATTTAATGACCAATTGATTTTTTTAATTCATAACATTATGCACCATGGATAAGGGCAGTTTGGTTTTATCTCCGTGCAAAACCGTCAGCTGGAAAGTGGTTTGCTTTCCTCGCAAATTTGTAAAAATTAATGCAAATTGACGATGCGAATGACCAAAAAATAGGCCCCAGGAGTTAGGCGGGAGCATCTATCGGCTTAAATGGGTACCACTTACTGCTGGCTGATTTTTTATACGGGGAAATTAACAATCAGCTTTTTATCTGAAGAAAATGCATTAAAATTTTTGGCATACCCGAATATTTTTGAACATAGCGATGCCCCGCCTAACTCCTGCGCTTAATTTTCCCAAAATCAGCTGGGGGTTTTGCAAGAATACAGCAAGTTATATATATATATATATATATATATATATATATATATATATATATATATATATATATATATATATATATATATATATATATATATATATATATATATATATATTTTTGTTTTTAATTTTGTTATTAGGGGCCATGATTCACGAATTAAAGAACTGTATAGATTTACAAAAATGTTAAATTTTATGAAACTATATATTTTTGGAATAAAACCATTTAATACAAAGTTACCTTTTTTTTAATGCTAAATACGAAAAAATATAAAAGTGGGGGTTTGACTTTTTTACGTTTTTAATATCAGAACAAATACAAATTAAGCCTCTTTTGAATTCAACTAAAAATGTGGTGTTTTTTATGGATTAAAAATCTTTTTGACAAAATTCAAGATATTTGGGGTTGATTTTTAGGTATAGATGTATACAGAGTTTAATTCAAAAAAATGTTAGTTCCTATTGCGACTCGGTACACAAATTAATTTTGAAAATATTTAGACGATTTGGCTTATAAAACAAACAAACTTTAAAATTTTCTTTTTTTTTGAAAAATCACAACGGTCTGCTGATTTATATATATATATATATATATATATAGATTAGGTCTTTCGTTGGCTGAGAATTGAAATCGTTGGGTTCCCAAATTTGTCGAGAAAACTCGAGAACTCGAAAAACTATTTGAGTCTATGAAAAAAAAAAAAAAAAGCTTCCCGTTTTTAAACGCGCGGCGGCGGGCGGCAAGGGGGAACCTGATTTTGATCGGGGAAAGCGCTCTGGCGGCGTCGTTTTATACATAATACAATACAGTAATATTTCTAGTTCTAGGGATTTTTTCCCAAGAAAAATTTTTTTTCAATTCTGGGAATTTCAACTTTCGATTTTTTCGTATAGAATTTCAGTCAATTTATAATTTAATATTAAATGGACTACTAAGGGACAAGACCTATTAAATCCTTATACCCGGGGTTTTTTACATGCCAAAATTGTTTTTTGTTCCCTGATTAATCTAACGGGTTAATTGTGGTATCGGGTTTCGGGGATAACTGCTATCTCTCTGCATGTTTCTTCGTATTTTGGTTGCCCACAAAATACAAAAGGGAAAAAAAGAAATGCTTCTGTGCTCACAATAATCCCGCCCGAGCGAGTATTTTCAGTCGTTCGCATCCATCAAAGGTGTGTTTAATTGCTTTCTAGAAAACTGTTGCCAAAAAAAAATTTATTCATTATAAAAAAAAACCGTTATAAAAAAAGATTGTTTTTAAAAATTTTTTGAATTTTTTTTTTTTGTTTAGAAACTTTTTTTTTTTGTTAATTCATTTGCAATCAATTGTCCATTATTGTTACCAGATTTTTTGATTTTTTAACCAATAAAGTCATTTTAAATTATTTTCATTTAATTTTTGATTTTTTTGGGAATTTTAGGATTTTTCACAAATAAATTTTCGGAGTTTCAACACTGTATTTGTCACCCAAATTTTCGACCCCGAGTCCGACTTTGGAAATTTTCCGAGGAAAAATTTAAACTCGGGGGAAATAGCCCAAAAATTTTAAATTTTAAATTAAAAATTTTAAATTTTAAAAATATAATATTATATATATAATAAAAATAATATTTTTTTTATAAAGGGAAAAGTGTCAGGTTTTTTGACTTTGTAACAGTAATTTCTCAGGCTTTAAAATGAAATGGGGAAGGAAATTGGTAAAAAAGGGCCCGGGGATGGTCACCCCCCGGATTGAAGCATCCCCGGGAAATATAAAAATTTATATTTTTGAACCCTAAAATTATAATAAAAAAAAAAAATAGGGGTTCAACATGCTTTTTATTCTGAGAAGTAAAATAAAAAGGTTAGATATTGGAACTATTTTTTATTAAAAATTTAATGTTTTCACGTTTTGAATTAGTTTGTTTTTTAAAATTAAAAAATGTAAAATGATTCCCCTAAAAAAGAGAACAAAAAAACTTTGTGTTCAACAGTAACAATTGGCATTTTTTAATTTTTGTGGAGGAAAAAACAAAAGTAAGATAGAGAAATAAAATATCAAAAAAAAAATTAAATTAAGGAACTTTTTAATTTTAACCCAAAAAAAAAGACAAAAAAATTCCAATAGCTTTTTACAAATAAAAATTCAAAACTGTTCTAATTAATTTTTTTTCTTTTTTTTTTTTATTCGATTTTTTTTTAAATTTTTGCCTTTTTTTAAACCTAAATTTTTTTGTGGAAAACTTTGTTTCCCCCTTTAAAAAAATATTCCCTTTCCCCCTTTTTTTTTTTTTTTAGAAATTTTTGTTGGACCCCAAAAATTTTAAAAAGGGTTGGGGTGATAAATATTAAAAAATAAAAAAGAAAAACAAAATCATACAAATTTTAATTTTTCCTTCCCATACCAAAAAACCAAACAAAACCAACAATGCCAAATTCTTTGCAAAAATAACAATAACTAAATATAACCCCAAAATAAAAATTTTGGGTTAAAACTAATTTTACCCTCCTTCTATACCAAAAACCCCAAAAAAACCCCCGGGAATAACCCACCAAAATGAGCCCTCCTTTTTTGGGGGTTCCGGGGAAAATTAAAATTTTTTTGAAAAAAAAATTTTTTAATTTTTTTTTAATTTTCTATTTCAAATTAGTTTAAAAAACTACCCGAAGAACAATATCTTAACTTTTAACCTAGATACCCAAAAAACTTATATGCATTCCGAGAATAAAAACTTAAAAAAAATACATGTTAAACAAAAAAAAACCCTGAAACGAATAAAGTGGTAAAAGAAATTCATCCATTTTAATTATCTTTATAAATATAAAATATATTAAAATAGTAAACTAATATGAATTTTTAAAAAACATAATAATATCCTGTTACCAACTGTAAAATTCAGCTGTTGTTGATGTTACCAACTTCTAAAAAAGATTTAGTTGTAAGTATACCTAAATTGAGAGATTTGTTTTTTATTGTAAATTTTTTTTCCATATTGTAGACCTGAGAAGAAAATAAATTTTTTTTTGAAAGCTCGTTAAACTAAGAAGTGTTTCACTTTAATAGCCCTTTCCTGAACCCAAGAAATTTATTACCTTTGTTATTTAACTTTTTTGAATTTTTATTTTATATATATATATATATATATATATATATATATATATATATATATATATATATATATATATATATATATATATATATATATATATATATATATATATATATATATATATATATATATATATATATATATATTTCCCCCAAAAGTTGGAATATATAATTTTTTATTGTTGGGGATTTTGATGGAAATCACTTGTTCTGAAAATAACCCCCCGTCCAGATAATGTATGTCAATTGTCAAATTATTTGTAAAAAAATTTTAAAAAATGGTAATTTTAAAATTTTGAAAAATGCTTTTTATTACTGAGTAATTTTTTAGCTGTGATTTTGGGATATTAAAATTTTATGTTGCCCCCAAAAGAACCCGGTTAAAAATTAAAATGTTAACCCCCCCTTGGGAATAATTTATAAAATAATATTAATAAATTTAAATAAAAATTTAATTAAAATAAAAAAAAAATATGAATGCCATTGCAAGATGTATGAAATTTACATCTCGTGTGCCTTTCTCTTCCTTCGTCTGAACTTATAGAATTGCCTATAATAGTAATATTAAAATCCTTTTTAGTTTAAATTATTGATTATTTTTAAATAGGGGGAGATAACTAAATTTTAAATAAATCCGTTTATTAACTATTTATTAATAATAAAGATGGAAAACGGTTTGGGGGATATTTTAAATAGGAAATTAATCCAGAGCGTACTATTTTTTAGTTGAGAATATCAATAATCAGCAAAACCAAGTTTCCACTAATTTTTTAAAACACAAAAATGTTTGGGCTGTTTGGGGCTTTAAGTTTTATATCCACAGCCAGAGTGAACATGTGAAAATTTTTAATAATATTTCTCGCTCAAAACGAATAGTCAAAATATTAGAAACATAATTTGGGTTTGTAACATTTTTGAAATTTTCAATTGACCATTTTATTTTTTACAAATAACGGCTTTGAAAACATTATCTGTCAATGACTTTGGGGATTTTAAGTTATCGAAGGTAGATCAAAAGTTTTAACGCAATAAAAACTATAGTTCCAACTTTATGGGGGACATATATATATATATATATATATATATATATATATATATATATATATATATTTAGATATTATTATTTAACGGGAGGGTAATTATACATATGTGAGCATTGGCTGCCTAATACACATGAGCGATAATATGATGAAAGTGAAATTGAAAGTATATAGCCCAAAGAGTAAATTTATCTGAGGTACAAATATATAAATTTAAAGGATGGGGCAAATTGTAAATTAATTTGGAATTTGTTAGTCCAGATATTGAAAGAATTCATTAATAAATTTTATACTTATTATAATAATCTTGATTAAAAAATAAAAAAGAAAAATATAGTGTAATTTACAAGATAAAATGAATGAATATAATATTTTAATTTATTAAATTTTTCAAAAGATAATAAAATGTCAATATAATGCTTGTCATAATATCAGATTTAGGCAATTTAATACAACTTACAAAAAAGGTGATAAGTAATCAATGTAAGTGCCAAATGTAATATCGTATTACTCAACGGGCAGAAATATGGTATGTGCGCCAAACGTATTCTGACAGAAGGTATAAATGACATAAAAAAATACCAATAAATAAATATACATTAAAGAACAATTGCGGGCAAGCAATAACCTGCATAAATAATTTCAAATAGAAATTTGCTGATACATAAATACGGCACACAATAATAAATAAATAAATATGAATTTAAACTACGTGGTGATACTAAATACAATATAAAATAGAAACAGAAATTTCTGTTCAAGTAGTACGGTAAGGGATGAATGTAGTGAAATTATTGTGACGAAATAATCAAAAATTGTAAATATTTCAGTATACTTCATGAATTAGAATATTTCAAATAATATTACTGCAAAGAGATTACTCCTCTTTCGCACGCAAAATGACAATGCGAATTTGAATACAATAGAATAAATAAAACAATGAAAGACACAAAGTAACGTTAATGAGAAAGTAATGAAATATAAATTTAAATATGACTTGAGAACGCTGGGCTTAGACAATATAAAACATAAACACTCGCCTGAATCAAGAGTAGATAAACAGTCAGAGTCATAACATACAAATGGCACAAGGACCATAACATAAAGAAATAATATTTGTTAAAAATATAGTATAGTAGCAAAGATTTGTTTGAATCGCAGGGGGAAATGGGCAAATGTAAACATAAGACTGTCATGAATTTAAATAAATTTAAAAATTTCTTGATATTGGTGGAATTGCGATTGACAAAGCTTGAAATAACTAAGTGCCGCGGTCAGAAATAGATTTTCGTACATCGTTTCGATTAGATGGAAGTAATGAAATATTTATAATTTTTAAAAATATGAAAATAAATGGACATAAGATAAAATATGTACAGTAAAGATTGTTATCTTTCTGATAAACTCAAAATTTTTCAGAAATGACAATCGTGTAGGTATTAATGTTTTTTAATAGCAAAAAGAACATAAATAATGATATGTCTGAGAGTCTGAAATATCTAAATGAAAGATCGAAATATGTAATGATAATCAATATAATAAGATACAGAGTGGTTTATCAAATAAAATACAGCCAGATTGAGAAATGTTAATATGCCAGCTGATTCAATTATAATGACACAAATACTAACATAAAACTTGGCATCGAGTATTGGATATTAAAATTAAATAATTAAGTTATTAATACAAAGTTAGTGAAATAAGATCAAAATAAAAATTAATTGCCAGTTTATATGCAATAAATACCAAGAATATAATATCAACGCAATAAAACACGCCAAATCACTTTACACATCGGAAAGAAATTTCCACATAAGTAGTAATTGATAATATTGTAAGTCGCTTATTGCGATTCAAATCTTTATTATATAACGAACAATATTGATTAAAAGTTAAAAAAGAAAAAAGTCAGCAAATAAATCAGAGAAATGAATACATTTATCAATTTATTAAATTTTTCAAAACGAATATAAAATTTTATAATAATAAAATAAAATAACATTATAATAAAGCCTACTATCTTGTTCTTCAATTATATAATTACACAATATAATAACAATATGAGGGTGTTTGAATATAAATGAATTACCTGAGTTCATAGCCCACAAAAAATATATTGCGATAATGTTAAACAATTTTTCAAAATTGTGTGCGAAAGCATATTTAATATCAGCTTAGTAATATAGTACATATGAAGGATGTCACACAATTTTTTTTTAAATTGTTATCATCCATACTTGCGAATAACAATAGCTAAATTAATGTTCGCCAATTTGTTCTTTGAACACGGCAATGATAATCGAAATAAAGTACCACGTTTACTTTACTAAATAAACATCTGACGTTAACAGATTTACGACTAAAGAACACTTAAATAAATAAATAATCGCAGCGTTATTACGTTGGATGATCGCACGTCAAAGATTGTTCGTTCGAGAGTGAAATTGAATGCTTAAATAGAATGGCGGTTGATGCCTAATATGCACAATGTTTCGATCTACAGTAGAAGACGCTTATACGAATATGTCGTTTCATTGCAATCGTACCGATTTAGCTAAACTGACACAAGTCAAACCCAAGATCAGTGTTCCAACAAACCGCAGACCAAAGTTCACGACTGAATCAGGTGCCGAAAAATATAACAACTGGTCATCGGCAACTTGTTGACATGTGGAACGGATTCGAAGGTTTTAATCGTGCTGAGGATCCGCCTAGTGAATAATGCATCAGAGAGCGGACACTTTCAGGAAATGCTGGCAATGAACGCGAGTGAATAAAAAATAACATTAAGATCGTATTAGCCGTACATGCCTGGTCCGATCCTTGTGTAGGTAGGTAATAGCAAACAAAAGGACGCTGCAGCCAACTCTCTCAATAACATATATACATATATACATATTGCTGTTGGCTATACATACATATTACTACATGTTATAAATACGCTACATAGCTAGCATATACATATATATTATACATACATATACATACATATACATACAATATATATACATATATACATATACATATATATATATACATATGATCTTGTTAAATAAATCTTTATTTTGCCAATATAATTTTTAACCGGCAGAGTTAATAAACATATAAAGAATCGTAAACCCATGTCATATATTAGTTGCGGTAACAGCAGTAAACATTTATATGCTAATCTCTGCCTGACGATATTTGCATAAACATAGGGCGACATACGAAATATTTTTTGATGCGACATGTGGCAGTGACGCCGCATAAACCAATCATCGCTGTCAGGATGCGGTAATACGCTGATCAGACGCCATATGGTGAATCAGGCGGTCAGGTTGGTGATAAGGGTGAGCTGAAAGGTGGGCTTTATTTTGTGGTCAACGATACCTGTGAAATAGGTCATGCGATTGGTCTTGTCAATAATAGCGGTTCGCTGAAAGTGGGCGATGCCGCAGGCTGACGTTGATGAGGCACGCCGTGCCTGTATTCGTCTGAACCAATTTCCGCCACGCACCTGATGCACGCAGCGCTGCGCCAGATTCTGCACCCATGTTGCGCAAGGTCGGCCAACGACAACTCCTGCGTTTCGACTTCTCCCAGAAGCCATGAAACCGCAAGAGATTCGCGCGGTTGAAGATCTGGCGCTAACGCGCAAATCCGCTGCAACCTGCCTATCGAAACCAACATCATGGATCTCGACGCGGCGAAAGCGAAGGGCGCACGGCGCTGTTTGGTGAGAAATATGACGACCACGTTCGCATTGGCATGGGCGACTTCTCAACCGAACTGTGCGTGCAACACGCTTCAATGCGGCGACATTGGTCTGTTCCGCAGCATTGTCTCTGAATCCGTACAGCGGCAGGCGTGCGTCGTATTGAAGCCGTCACCGGCGAAGGTGCCATGGCGACTGTGCAGCGCAAAGCGATCGTTTAGGTGGAGATTGCCCATTCGCTGAAGGGCGATAGCCATACCGGCGCACGTAGCGTAATGGAACGTACTCGTCAGTTAGAAAAAGAATTACAGCAACTTCCAGGTAGAGCGCACGAAGAGCGCTAACGCTTTCCAGCAAAGCTGAGATGATTAGCGGTGTTAATCTATTGGTAAGTGAGTCATTTGTTGAAGCGGAGCCAAAATGCTGCGTGCGTACCACAGAAGACGATCTCAAGAACCAGTTAGGTTCTGCCATTATCGTCCTGGCGACGGTTGATGAAGGTAAGGTTTCCGATTGCAGGCGTGTCTATGATGACAGACCGTGTGAAAGCAGGGGAGCTGATTGGTGGTGTTTTTTTTTGTTTTACGAACGCAAATCATCTTACCGATGCTGTAAACTAATCGCATCTAAAAAAGAGCTTCATGCTTCCCGAAAATTACCTAGCTTAACTAGTCATTACTGTGTCTTCGTATAGTTTTGTAATAACACTAAAATTGTATGTTTATCTAAAAAAAGGTACGAACTATTGTTAAATTAAATCTAAATAAGAAGATAGCAAAAGCAACAAGATGCTGGTTTGCCATTGCTGTTATAGCATTTCAGTTTTAAGTGTTTTGTTACTTTTATTTAAGTAAATGTAAACAAATAAATATTTATTTTTTACTTACTTGAATATGTTCACCTTTAATGCAGACACACAATGCTAACTTCCTGCAACATCAGGAATAAACGATATGTAAGAACCATCCTCTTTGTCAACTACATTTACGACTAGTGATCTTGAAACCCCTGCATCTATATCTATTTTCAAACATTAATACTCTCCACCTCTGCAGCAGCAGATGATCCTTACTATCTCTGGTCTCCAAAACAACCTCAACTTTCTACCACTTGAATTTTTGTAAATCTAAAAGGTATGCCATAAAAAAGTATTTAAAAAAACACAAATTAAATATTTTTAAGTATTTGGACTAAAAATTTCTATAAAGTAAATAACTGGATTATCTTTAGCACAAAAAACTTTTTGGCGATCGTTTATTTATAAGTATTATTAACGTATACAAAAAATTAATTTAAAAGCTTTGATTAAAATGTGGTATAGGCAACCAAAAAAACAAAAAAAAAAATAAGTTCCCTTTATAACCTTTGTCATTCAGATAAAACTTTTTAAATAGGTCGCCAAAAGCCTTAAAATTCCGAAAAAAATATATTTTGGCAAATTGGCAAAAAAATGATCCTAATCCTTTAAAATAAATGCATTAAATGGACTCGATCATAATTTGCACATATTTTATCCTTGATTTATTTTTACTTGCGTCTATTTTATTGTTAATAATTTTTGGTTTCCTTTAAAAATTTTTTGCCATAGTCCCATAGTCATTACAACAGTCAAATTATTTATAAACCCGAAAGTAACAAGTTTTGAATGAAAAAATAATGAAATAGTAAAGAAAAAAAAAATCTAGATAAATAAAACCCTTCAATTAAAAAATTAAAATTTTCAATTATTATATTTATCTAGTTATATCCTTATTTTAGCAATATTCCGTCTGTTTCATTCGGGGAGTTTATTTTTATCCTTACCTAAGATTAAAAAAATCCTTATACAATTTTTAAAATATTTAAATTAATTAATAATACAAATTAAAAATTTAATTTTGGTTCCTTGTTATGAAAAGCTTTTAGCTGCTCCAAATGCATTTTTTTTTTAATTTAATGTAAATTTCGTTAACTAACAAACATGTCAGTACAGAAATACGAAAAAGCTATGTTAAACTTTTTATTTAAAATGTCTCTATAGCTATCATAGAAAATTTTATAAACTTTATACTTTTTATATGATATACCTAACACGCTAGGAATTACTGGTAGTGTAAGTGGGTGTTTATTAAATTACCAATTCATCTAACCACTAAAAAGGGGGCACTTGCATTTTTTTTTTTAAATACTGTAAAAAACATAACTTCCAACATTTTTGCTTTTTGAGCATGAGTTAAAAAAAACAAAATATAGGTGTGAAGCCAAATTTTTTCAATTTATTCTTTATTTTCACATAAACTGGACCCCTTTATTTTTTTCCCTGATTCTTTATATATTTTGAAAAAAAAATTTTTTTTTAAAATATTTTAAAATAATACAAACAAAATTTTACTTTAAATTAAAATTCTTAAATTTTTTTATTACAAAAAAATTAAATTTATTTATCTAAATACTATTTAAAAACCTTTTCACCTTTAATTTAATTTAAAAATTAAAAAATATTAACAAAATAAAATTTATTTTTTCTATACAAAAAACATCAAATTTACTATATTTTAAACAATCTTACCACTTTATAACAAAAAATCATATATATATATATATATATATATATATATATATATATATATATATATATATAAAATATATATATATATATATATATATATATATATATATATATATATATATATTATATATATATATATATATATATATATATATATTATATATATATATATATATATATTATATATATATATATATATATATATATATATATATATATATATTATATATATATATATATATTATAAAAAAGTTATGTACGTTTCTTTACGTGCATTCTTAAGACGTCCCAAAAGTAAATTTTAGATTTTTAAGGTAGGTAGGTGAGTTTAAAGTGAGGGATTTTTTGCCCTCCACTGCGACCGTCTCTTGTGGCCCCCCTTTTTATTTCTCCCAAAGGATCGGACTTCTAATGAATCCAAAACCAGATTGGGAGAGTTTTATCCCCTTACTCGTGTCGCTCCCGGCACGGGAAAGTGTTTCGTGTGTTTTGTTTCTCCGGAAGTATGACGACAGACGTTGTCTATAGCCCCCCTCCCCCGGTCTAGTGACGTGGGTAGCTCCCGGGCCTTGTTACAGGAACCAGATGTTCTTTCTGGGCCGCTTTCCCCCGGGCTTATTCTAAAAAAACGGTCCTATCCCCGTTTAAAGCCGGGAAACCCGTTTTTCCTATGAAGGGTTCTTCCGCCTTCTTTTTGGGTTCGGGAACTTCCTAAGCACCTGTTTGTTTGGGATGGATTAGCCCTCCGTGAAACAGCCCCGGTGACGGAGGCCACGAAACGGTTTCCCCCGTTTCGGTCCCCCTTTTTGTCTGCTTGGATTTTGGTGGCACCTTCAAAACGGATTTATCTGTTTCGGTCACCCCTTTTGTATTTTTTCCGGGAAAGCGGTTTCCGCTTTCGTTTGGAAAAGGAAGTAATAGTCCACCACGGCAGACCCCCGCATTACCGCAGAAAGGCTGTCTCTGAGAGGTCCCCCCATATCTCAGAGGCACCGTTGGGGCCCCCGTTTAGGCGGGATTATTCCCTCAGCACGGTTTTAACACCTTGAGTTAAACCTTGTGTTCATTTTGTTTTATCCCTTTCCCTCGGTGGCAACGTTGCCGATAACCAGCAACTCTAGCGCATGTTCCAAAAAATCCTACTGGGCCCAAAAACAAGGCGAGGGGAACACAGGGGGTTTGGGGGATTCAACACATTTTTGTTTGATCTTCGGCTATCGAGCATGTAGCGTTTACAGCTACAGAGGTTTTCCGGGAAACAGCGCGGGCCGAGTAAACTAAGCGTTTTTAACCCTCGGGGTTCAAGAAGAAACTCGCTATTTAGAGTGCTGTGAAAGTATGGTTTCAAAGTCTGGGGTGATTTTGTGACGTTGACCAACCGACGATCGAGAGTGCAAACTCATGTGGACGAAAAAAAAAGACTGGCAGAAACCGATTATATCGGGATTTTCGGGGTACAATTCGTAGCAACTAAATGAGCATTACAAAGCAAAAAATTTTTAACAAGTCGAAACTTGATGGGTTTTGAGCTGAAAACGAAGTCGAAGCCTTTTTGAATATGGGGAAACCGTTGCTTAACTAAATCTAGGTTTAGACTGTGAAACAATGCGTAATGGTTGCTTCGCCTCTTGATAACCTTAAAAAGGGGTGTATCGAGCTGGCAATTGACTAGCATTAAAGCTATACCGGGGGTGGACTTAGTAGCCCCCATTTAAGCATATAAGCAAACATGATACTCAAAAAAACGAATTTAAGACTCCTTCATTAAGTCTTCGACTAATCAACCAATAAAGCAGGGCCAATATGGTACGTCTTTAAGACGAAACGTGCTTATTGGAAATATATTTTTCAAGGCCACTAATTTTTTTTTTCTTAATGGAAATAGTTTAACCGATATTAAGATAAAAATGTGTTTTAAATAAAATCAAGTAATTTTTTTTATTTTTTTCCATTTAAATAAAAAAGCTGACTGATTTTGCAAATACAGTTGATAGCAAAAAACATTAATATTTTTTTGTTTAATATCAATTACATTTAAAAGCATACATAAGTTGTTGGCCAAATAAATGCTGTACCATTATATTTTAAAATAAAAAATGGTACTGACCTTTGAAATTTATTCGACAGTGTTCAGCAGAGACACTTTGGGTTGTAAGCACACCGTAAATATTATAAGTCTTATTTGGTTCCTTTACAGATTCCTCAGGCAAAAATTGAATACTATCGGAATATTTAAGTTCGGAACTGGGTTCTAAATTATCACATGCTTCAATTTTATTGATAACTGGCTTTATAAAGCTTAAAACTTCTACATCTGATCCTTCCTTAAGAAGATCATCCAAGAAATATGCAATATCTCTAGCATCTCTAATTTTCTTTTGTAACCTAAGCTTTTCTTGAATTATCTGCTGCATTTTTTCTTCTTTAATTTGTTTTATTTGATCTAAGAGATTGTTCTTGTGTTCCTCTATTGATTTAATATAGTCCTCAATAAATTTTTCGACCTCCGATTGAATCTAAAAATTATTAAATTAAATCTGTTATAACAAGACAAACTATATCCTAAGGTTTTTTTTAAAAGTGTTTATTTATTTAGTAAAATTAAATATGCTTAATGGTAAAATGTAGAGCGCCTATTAGTGTCTTATATTTACTTCCTATACGGTACATTTTATACCTTACTACAGTCAGCTTCAATTCTTTTAGAAGTGGTATTTAATATACTTGTATCCATGGCCGATTTCTCTACCAGTGCCATAGCTTTATCTGCAGCCATTCGTAAGCTGACAATATGAGATTTGGCCACTCGTGCTATAGGTTCACACATGTGGCTTCTGTGAGAATTGGAAACGCATTCCCGACATACCACCTGGAAACATTTAAATAAAACATTAATTACAGTTTCTGAGCCAGCTAAAAATTTGGTCAATTATTTCCTTTCAAACGAT